>VZTY01025166.1:14386-47637 GCA_013400935.1 Turnix velox | reverse complement strand
ACTATTCTATGATTCTACCCACAAAACCCTGGTCTCTGAAGCTAACTGGTTGACATCCAGGAAGGTTTAACAGCAGGCCAAAGAAACCTCAGCACAACCCTCAAGATCTAACCCCTGCAGTTTCAGAGAAATTTATCAGGAGCACAGTGTATCTAAGCAGACACAAACACCAGTTTCACCCACATCATCCATTTCCTTCAGCTCTGTAGCTCTTCTCTTGGTTTCGTTTTTATTAGAAGAAGGGGATGAGTCCAATTTACAAACACTGAACTCAACTCTCAGCTTCCCTCCTGCACAAGCTGACTGGAGGTTTCTCAAATCTTCACGCTGAAAATTCAAGCTGAATTGAGGAATCCCATGTCTGTCCATGTAGGGTTTGCTTCTCAGACACTAGACAATCACCAAATATGGTCCTACCCTGCAATGCTGATATAGCATGGTTGAAGAAGAATTCATCTGTGTGAAGAACACAGAGCTCCCTGCCTTGTCACAGCACATAAAATTACGGAAGGTCAGAAGGGACCTTAAAGATCATCTAGTTTCAGCCCGTCTAAATTACATATTATAATGCAGACATGTCTTAAGCTGAGCAGACCCTTTTTTTAAGCTGTCAGGTGAGGATCTGGAATAATTGATGTTGCAAACACCGAGCAGAGCCGGGCACTGCTGGCTTCCCCCCCTCCCACAGCCTTGTACAACATTGCCACCACGTGGGGCAATCCTACACTGACTGCAAACACCAAAATTTGGACATTTCCGTGGCTCGAGAGAGGAAAAGACATCTTATGCTCTCAAGAATTCCACATGCACCGATTTTATGATGCAAAATACTAAGAGACATCTGATTTTTATCTCTTTTTCTTCTTGAACTAACCATTCCAACTGAGCTTGGAATCAACAAGACACCAGGTCAGCCCAATCCCAACCTTAGCGAATCTGGCAGGGAAAGCAAATATTTATGGAGAATATTTATAAATATTTATGAGGGGATTGTAACTGAAATAGATCTCTTAAGAACTCTGAGTATTTGTCCAGGGAGACTGTGGATGCCCCCTCAATCCCTGGAGGTGTTTAAGGCCAGGATGGATGAGGCATTGAGCAACCTGGGCTACTGGGAGGTGTCCCTGTCTATGGCAGGGGGGTTGGAACTAGTTGATCGTTAAAGTCCCTTCTAACCCAGACCATTCCATGATTCTATTCACTCTGCAAACACATCTTCAGTTTGCAAATAGCTTAATTCATGCAGCAAAGGTAATTCTCAACAGAAAGGAAAAAAAATCCTCCCACAATAGGAATTATAGCTTTGATGTCTGCTACACGGAGCAAAATCTTGGCCAGCTGAAGTTCTCAGGCTCCACTTGACTTCAGGGGAGACAGGATCCAACTGTGAAGCTTTGCAAACAGGAATGGTGGATTCAGCTACCATGAAACATCTCAAAGGCAGAAGAGGGAAAGCAGGGGCTGATACTCAAAGCTGCAGTAAGTAGTAGTTCTGAAAATCAGGTCAATTATAATTGCTGAACTTTGAGAATCCATAGAAAATGTGAAAAGTACTGCCCTAAATTGCCACTCTCAGACTCTAGAATCAACAGTAACAGTCCTGAATCTTCATTTTACATGCTTCAGCTTAAAACTGTGCAAATGGATGATTACTAACAATGGATCAGGATGCATTTGAAATACCCAGTCTGCATTACCAGCTTCTGTTTTACTTGGTAAAAGATGAATACCTGACTTTTCTGGGACTGTGATAGTTTATCCAACTAATCTGCATTGAAGCTGAATTTGAAAAATCACCAATTCCACTGTAAGAATCAGAAAATCCTTGCAAATACAGAAGAGGCCAGGATAACTGAGCTATATAAGAAGGTTCCAGTGAGAATTTTAAGAGCTGGGGCATGGGGAAATCAGAAATGAGTTCTTTCTCTCCCCTAAGGAAATCCTTTATGAGATAAGGAAAACTTGTGGAAGTGATTAATGATGCTTCATTGCCAAGTGTGAAATGTTCTTCAACCTAGCATCACATTATTAGGAAGAATAAATTGAGCCTTAGAAGAGCCTGGAGAGATCAGAAATTATGGTCCACCTCCTTACAAGATGGAGAAAGAGGGCACAAGGCGAGGATGCCCTCAGTTATCTGTCACAGCACACAGGCAGAAGTTTATCATGGTGGCACCATTCCCTAGGAAAGGCAGAGCCGCAAGTCTTGGTGGTGCACTCTAAGAAAAGAGGAGAATGAGTCTCCTGAAAAGTGAAGAATGTTGAGAAGATGGGAAAGTAGGGAATGACCTGTGAGGAAAATAAGGCACAAAAAGGCTAGGGAAAGAGGGTCAAGAGGCCTGGAGAAGTCTCTAATTTTTCAAACAGTGGTAGTAATTGTGTGCCTCCATCAGCACAAAATGGTCATTACTAACCCGATGATGCAGAAGTTCAGAGAGGCAGGAAGTTACTAGTAGGAAGTTATTAGTATATTTCTATTTACTTTTTACCTGCTAAGAAAAAACTTAGAGAAAGGACATCATCAGGTTACACAGAGCCTTCTGAGAGTAAAGAACAAGTAGGCATCTTCACAAATTCCTTCAAAAGAACTTTTAAGAAGCTTTAAGGAGGATTCCCACACCCAACCCATATTTTGATGCAAAGGAGGCTGTGCCACCATCATTTCAACAACAGGCAATGAGTGCTGCCACCATTTCAACAACAGGCAATGAGAAATAAGGGTAAAAAGTAGGAAGTGCCTTCACCTACTTGTGCTATTCCAGCAATAAAGGCATTAAAGCAGGTGGAGACACGCATCTTTTGGGGTGCAATCATGAAGCATCCCTCCTGCTGATCATAACCAAGGAGGACATAGAGATGGCGCTTGACAGTGTTGAAAGCTTTAGCGCTGCTGATGTCTGACTCAGCACTGCTCTCATCCTTGGCCATGAACTTCATCAGCACAGTAATCAGCTGGTGGACAGTCTGGTGGTCAATCCCAGCATCCTCTGGCAGCAGGTCTTTTATTGTGTTGTCATTCTCTGGGGAGGGTTGTCCTGCCAGCACAAGAGCAAGAGCTGTTAGTAGCTGCAGTGGTTTCAACACAAACTCAACTCAGAGTCACAACTTGGACTCTGCTGAGCTGACTATATGCCAAAAGCCTAACAGGAGGGTTTCATCTTCACAAAATGGCAGTAAATAAAAAATAAAAGGACTTAAGATGCCTACAAGCATTCAAAGGAGACAACTGTAATTCATAGCACCAACCATCAAGAGCACACAGTCTCCTCTCTCTAAAACCTGAAGGTCAAAGATCAGGCTGAACACAGGTTAGCCATGGGGCCAACCTACTATGGATTTAGCTGTTTATGGGCAATCAAACATATTAGGGTGATGTGCTGATGGCAGAGCTGGCTGCTTCTGAATGATCTCCTCCCAGCCTGGAGTGATATTTACAGTTGGGGGCAGTTGTCTGTACAGATCAGGAGTAAAACTTCTCTTTACACCTTCTGGAACCAGGCTGAGGTGTGACCCACTGTGCCTTTTAGCCATCTTCCATAATATTTTCTCTTGAGTCAGCAAGAATGTCAGCACCAATCCCTTCCATTTTTGATTCCATCAAAATAACTGCCTTGACAAACCCACCTGGTGTTTGCTCTGGTGTTCCTCCAAGTGCTGGAGCAGACTGCTCGTGTCTGGTCAAGCTCACAGCTTTAAAAAACAAACAAACACACACACACACACACACACACACAAATACACACAAAAAAACAAGAGCAATTCTGTTTAAAAAGATAGTACTGACATCTACTTCAGCATATATTTAGTGCTAGCATCTTGATGTTCATTTACACACGTGCAGCTGTCGAGCACACTGTGTCACTTCTGTTCCCTACAGATTTTGTGCACCACGTTCTACAACTCTAGTTATAGAAATCCACACAGGAGTCCCTGTGGAGGATCAGAAATTGGCCAAGAAAGCTCACCTAAGAGTGGTTATGGGTTTTTGGAGAAAAAAAAAAAAATTTATCTTAACAGTTCACCAAAACCAAGTTTTGAACATTTTGTTGGTTCCTACAACCAGCTCCCTATCAGCTAGAAAAATGGGAGAGGCCATAATTTGAATATAAAGACTGATTTGTGCTTGGAAAATTTTCTAGATGAGAATGGGGAAGGTTTATTCCCCATCTGCTTGGGAAGCATTCCACATGGAAACCTTTGGGTTTCCAGCACTTAGCTCCTCCTTCCCAAGCTGGGTGGAAGGATGTGATCCATGGGTATTGTCCTTCTAACAAAGGAATTCTGAAGATATTCAACAGCTTATTTTGAAACATTAACAGTTGTTTTTGCCATGTCTAGCATGTGCTGATTAAATTAAATAAATCAATAAGTGAAATAGTAACAAAGGAATTTTTCTTTCATCTGTGCATATGAGTCACGGATAAAAATTAAGGTCTATCCACAGGCTAGTCCTGGAGCATCTTGTTCTGGCATTTTAAACAAATGCAGCATAGACAAAATGTTTTTTAGTCAAACTCCCTGCTTGCCATCATGCAAATACTGCCTAAATCAGTCAGAACCCTAAATTTTTCTGCCTCGTTTGCATAAATATCAACAATTCCGCTGCATTCCCAGGAATAAGGATATGAATGTAAGGGAGGAAGGAACAAAAGGTGTGACAAAAATATAAAGGAGATACTCAACGAATTCTGGTGGTAAAGGTTTCAGGGAGGGAGAGCGCTCTCTTTGATTCCATTGGTCCCTTCACACTGTCCCTCAGGGAACGGACACTCTTCTGGCGATTACGTGCGAAACGAGCCCTCTTGATCTTCCACATTGCTGCATCACTGAGGTTGGCCACATTTGTCCGGACAGCAGTGATAGCTTTTTTTTTGCAAATGCAATGGACCAAGTTAGGATTCATTCCACAGCACCAAAGTGAGGCCCTAACCCTGCCAAAGTGCCATGTGCAACTGGGCCCCAAGTCCCAACTCAGGTCGGCAAAGCTTCGTATGGGCTCAAGGGGTCCATCTGCAAGGTACTCATTTTTCATGCTGACATTCCAAAATACATTTAAAAAAAAATGGTACAACTGTGCTGATATTTATTTCTTTGGAGTCTGGATAAAGACATTGGATCTTGAGGATAGGGAAATACAAGGTACACTCTATTTAGTCCCCTATCTGGAGGTGTTTAAGGCCAGGCTGGACGAGGCACTGAGCAGCCTGGTCTAGTGGGAGGTGTCCCTGCCTATGGCAGGGGGGTTGGAAGTAGATGATCTTTCCTTTCCAACCCAAACTATTCTATTCTAGTCTAGTCTAGTCTATTCAGGATAGATATAAGAAAGAAGTTCTTTACAGTGAGGATAGTGAAACACTGGAAGAGGTTGCCCAGAGAGGTTGTGGATGCCCCCTCTCTGGAGGTGTTTAAGGCCAGGCTGGACAAGGCACTGAGCAGCCTGATGTAGTGGGAGGTGTCCTTACCTATGGTGGGGGGGGGGGGACTAGATGATCTTTAAGGTCCCTTCCAACCCAAACTATTCTATGATTCTAAACCAGCAGAAATCTCATGAGTATGGATCATGTTTAGATTTTGAGCAAATTTGAGTATGAGGTTAAATTCTGTCCTATTGCACATTTGGTGTACAACATCCAACTATTCTCTTCACAAACCCCTGCCTGAGAAACTGTCTCAGTCAAGTCAGTGAATTAAAGTTCATACCCATATGTGGCCATTTTCTTGCCTGCCTGACCTCCTGTCCTGCCTATACCTATATCCCTGAATTTCAACAGCATCTCCAAAAATTGTGTGATCATGCATCTACACTGTTGTCACCAGGAGTATCACTGCACTCATTAACAGGGTTACCAGTACTTTCCTATACTAGTTTCTAGTTGAACAGGTTGCCCAGAGAAGTTGTGGATGCCCCCTCTCTGGAGGTGTTTAAGGCCAGGCTGGACAAGGCACTGAGCAGCCTGATCTAGTGGAAGGTGTCCCTGCCTATGGCAGGGGGGTTGGAAATAGATGATCTTTAAGGTCCCTTCCAACCCAAACCATTCTATGACTCTATATTCATGACTACATTGCATTCAATCCCTTTGAGTTTAATTGTCTGAGAGACTAAAGCCAGTGAGCTCATCCTTTGCACCAATTCCCTTCTTCTAAAAGACAAACAAAAAGGTTGAAAAAATATCTTTTTTATGTTTTAAATTTTAAATCCCTCACAAATAGTCACATTTAAGGATAAGACCCTACATGTGCAGCCCAAGGTGCTAGATACAAGTACTGAGACACCCTTCAGCTGTGGGTGAATACAAGTTGCAGCTGATCCCAAAACCAGACCATATTTGATCATAGATCATAGAATATTTTGGGTTGGAAGAGACCTTAAAGATCATCTAGTTCCAACGCCCCTGCCATGGGCAAGGACATCTCCCATTAGGCCAGGTTGCTCAATGCCACATCCACCCTTGCCTTAAACACCTCCAGGGATGAGGGGGCATCTACAACCTCTCTGAGCAACCTTTTCCAGTGTTTCAATCCCAAAAACCCCCTGATGTTAATTGCCTGAAGGTTTCTACATTTTGTACATCTTAAATATAGACTTAAAATGAAAATGCAAACAACAAGCACACCACAGACTTGTAAAGGACCTGCAGTCTTATTTCAACCAAGTGAGAGGAAACCAAAGGTGCAACAGAATATAACATCATCTGTATTCAGGCAGACAAAAACTGCTCACTTCAAATTATTCTCTTTTGGCCTGAAAAATGACCTTATTCCAGAGAATTTATACAGGTGAAACCTACATCTCTCTCAGACCTTTGCAGGCAGCTGAATTTCCAGAAGCTGGGAAAAAAAAAAGGTGATCAGATTGATTTGGATTCTGCTTACTTGTTGGGAAAGGGAATTCTTTGTTGCAGTCCAGGTGAAGTTGTGCTTCCAGAGACAAGGTCTCAAAGCGATTCACAAAGAACTCCCAGCTCAAAGCTGGGATATCTGCTTTTAGAAAATGAAGCAGCAAAAGCTTACTAAGAATGGTGGGCCTGTCCTTGACAACTGTGTCAAACTGGAAATCCAGGCAGAGGCAGAGACCCTATAGAGGAAATAAAAAGAAAAGAAAAGAATAGAAAAGAATAGAAAAGAAAACACAACACAGAACTGGCATGTGGAAACTTCAAGCATTTTTTAAAGCAAAGGGAGATAAAAGCTAATAACTTCATCTTGTTAACCACTGCATTACAAAGATGCTGCTCCTTTCTCCTACCAAGTCCTTTAAATCTAACATTACTCATATGAAAAGTAAAGTAAGAAAACAGATGAACATCATATTGCTAAGATTTTGAGCAACACAAAGGTATTAGGTAAAATTCTGTCCTACTGCACTTTTGGTGTACAAATCAAAAGTATTCTCTTCCCACAGCTCTGCCTGAGAAATGCTCTGAGTCAACCCAGTGAATTAAAGTTCTCTGGAAACTACTCTGAAAAGGTAGTATATGGAATAAACCCAGCAAGTATTAGTAGCTTTTTATAGACACTAACACTGAACTTTAAAAAATACATATCCATTCAATTCTCCAGAGAACTAGAAGCAAATTGTGCACTAAGGGATTTTTATTTTTTTTCTAATAACACTTGTACATTTAAGCTCTGATCTACCTTCTTATCTGATTTATTAATATGAATTCTCATTGGTGGAGTCTCTCACATGCTTAAAATTACATACCTAAGCAAATCTTGAAAATATCCATTCTATGTTTGATTTAGCTTGAATGTATTTTCTCACTCTTAGCTCGGCAGGATGTCATAAGACTTCTACATTTTTAGGGGTTTTTTTTTAATCAAAAGATGCCCATAACTTTTAAAAGAATAACAAACATGCCCATAACTTTTAAAAGAATAACAAACATTTACAGATCACTACAGTAGCAGTTCAAATGTCTTAGTAACCTTATGCAGTTGTCAAAGTTAACATTTGCCTTGGGTATTTTGTGCATATGCCAATTACCAAGACCTACGAGGCTTGCCTAAAGAGCTGTGCACCTGAATTGCTCTCCATTTTGGGTGAAAACCCAGATTTCTGTTTGAATGTATATTTTTTTCCTCATATACCTGTAAAGCTGGTCTTTTTATGGTGTCCAGTAACAGCCCAGCTCTTGTAGCTACTGCTGGGTTGACATCTTCCACGGCAGTAAGGAAACAGCAGAAAGCATGAGCCAAGGAGTACTTCAGCAGGTGGTTTTTTGTCACAGATTGAATATCCAAAAATCTGCACAACACAGCCACCTTCTCCACTGCAACGCCATGCCCCCAGACAAAGAAAATATTACTATTATTTTATGCAGTGTCTCCTTTACATCCAGATTAACAGAACACTCCTAGAAATACACCCATCTGAGAAAGTAACAACAAAAAAGTAGCCATCAAGGGTTGTAATTTTGATTTTACTTTGATTACCTGAAAGGTCTCATGTTCTCCTCCACTTGACCTCATTGTTGTACCAGTTTGGCACCTGACTATCTCCAAAACTCCCCAAACCATCAAAACAATGATCACCTCTTCTAGGACTCCCCAGTTACCTCTTCAGGGAAACAATTAAGAGTAAAGAGTGTGTTCCTCTGCCTTACCTGCTTCAAACCTCATCTTCCAATCTTTGCTGTTGAAATTGCTGTTTATGATTGTCCAGAAAATGTCAGCTCCGTGGGGAAGTGAAAGTGCATGAAGCAGAAGTGGGACTGCCAGGGAAGAAAGCTGAGAGAACTCGGACTTCACAACTCCCCATAAGCTGAAAAGACCAAAAAGAAAGGATTCTCCAGTCTGCTAAAACCTTACATTGTCAGTCTGCTAAAACCTTACATGAAATTGATCCTGAGCAGCTGTAAGTGCTGATGAACATGCTCTGTTTCAGAACACCATATAGAATCATAACATAGTTTGGGTTGGAAGGGACCTTATAGATCATCTGGTTCCAAACCATAGGCAGAGACACATCCCACTAGATCAGGCTGCTCAGTGCCTTGTCCAGCCTGGCCTTAAACACCTCCGGGTATTGAGGGAGCATCCACAGCCTCTCTGGGCAGCCTCTTCCAGTGTCTCAACACCCACACACTAAAGAACTTCTTTCTTATATCTAGCCTGAATCTCCCCTCTTCCAATTTGCATCCATTATTTCTAGTCCTTCCATCACAAATCCTATTAAAAAGTCCTACCCCTGCCTTTCTGTAGCCCCCTTCAGGTATTGAGAAGCGACTCTGAGGTCCTGCCGAAGCCTTCTCTTTACCAAACTGAACAACTCCAACTCCTTCAGCCTGTCTTCATGAGAGTTCTGCAAAATTTCTCCAAAGAGAATCTTAAAATGCACTAATTTCAACCTGATTCACTTTGACACTAAATATCAAAAAAAAAGTCCTTTATCTCTTAAAAATAAGGTGCAGCACTGTTCTTCTTTCAGTCCTAATGATAAAGCTCTATAAAATGTATCACCCTTTGAGGTATATTTGTGAGGAAAAAGCCTTAGACAATGCTACTACACAATAAGAGAAACTCTTTGACTCCCTGCAAAACAAGTGGTGAATGATACAGTAGCCACAATGAACAATTCAGGGTACCTTAGTTTCATTTGCAACTTCTTAATTAGCCTAGGCAATGTTCCCTTAAAGAGCTACTGAACCTATCCATCATGCTTTCTTCATTTTCCATGTTAAACCTGCAGATTTGATGCCAACAATAAAAGGAGAACCACCAAAGTACAAACTAAACATACCTTGCAATCAGCATGTGGTCTTGAATATAGGCAAGGAACTGTGGATGGTCCTTCCTTGCTATGTACAGGCATTCCCCATGAAGGCACAGGATCTTGAGACAGTTCAGCATGTTAAAAAGTATGTCTGGCTCTTCAAACTTTGAGATTTCCTGCAGGGGAAGAGGGACAGCTCTCAAAATGATGATAGCAAAAAATAAAGGAAAAATTCCAACTAAACAGAGAAGCAATCAATGCTACCTGCAAAATGGTGTATATGAGCTTCAAGGTGACTGGAAGTTGCTGGTAACAAAATTTTCTTTCTGTGTCATTCTTTATGGCTGTCAAAAACAAATCACACAGATGTTGTTAAAGTTCTCTCATCTGGGGATTCAAAATCGAAATAAAAATTAGGAAAGTGATGAGAGAGAAATTCATTCTATCCACAGCAACCCTGCAGCCAGTAAAGTTGAAACAGCGTAGAACTTAGCACATTATGTTTTTCCAACTTTATGCCCTCCAAAAGCCAAGACTTCTACTACCAGTCTTCTGAGACAGTTATACTTGCTATCAACATAAATACAGCCTTCCCTTTTAATGAACATGCTGAAAGAATTTCATGGATGAGGAAAAAATGATGGTGTACTGTTGGATTTGAAAGACTGCTTCAGAACCTTCTGTTCTGTTTGAGTAGAAGCATTTCTTTTAAAGCCTTACTGAAATACCCAACCTTCTCACCCCCCACCTACCTGCATTTTCTGTGGTCTCAGTGTGATTCCCTGGGTTTTCTCCATGTTTTGGTGCTAATTTGTCTTCCTCTTCTCCTTCAGTTCCTATAATAAACTCAGGTCTACTATACAGAAGACTATCCTCAAGGTTATCCGTGGGCTCCTTTAAGAACATAATAAAGTTAAATTTATTTCTCTGTGACATGTAATTACAGGAGGCCATATCCTTCTCTCTTAAGTTCCATTTGATGTGATAAGCTGAGCTCAAATGAGGCAGACACTGCATTCAAGTCACCTACACTAAGTACTAACATTTCATATTTTATATAAGACATGGTATGATAAGAGTTCCCTTCCAAAGTGAAACAGCATTGATGGGGAAATGTGTTCATATTGGATAAATATCATCATCCGCGTTCATGTTGGATAAATATCACCATCTTCCCTGTATTCTTTGGTTTAGGTTATCTTCCCCAAGTTCTTTTCAAACTCAGGACATTCTACAATTTAATGGCAGCTTGTTTTAACCACCCAAATGTCCCATGGAAAAGGCAGTTTTGCTGCCTTGTGGCCAAACTCATGAGGACAAAGAGGAGTTTTAGCACACTAGTAAGAGCCTCTTTCTTTCTCTACCTACCACAAGTCTGATTTCTTCTTTTGGAGCAAGCTGTTCCAGCAGCTCAAAGCCCAGCTGGTAACACAGGATGCTGGACTGACAGAGACCACATTCAACTGCTTTTTCATCTTTCTGACAGGTGTGAGAACCACCCCAGGGTGCCTGGAAAACATTGTTTATGATGGATATGATATCTTTTGAAATGCTGTTCTCTAAGCCCAAAGTGACACCATCATCCTGGAGTTCCATCTGAAAGAGTGAGAGAAAAGAAGAGAGATTTATTCTTCATTTAAAAGCCAGAGCACAGACTCTTTTGCCTATTCTGCCTTTCTGACAGTGTTATTTTACAGCACTGGGAAGAGTCTGAGATGAACTCACAGTTTTGAATTGTCACTGGTACTGAGGACTAAGCTCAGGCAGAATCAGATTTTGATATTAAATAGGTAATTTCAAGCACAGGATCAATGAATTTTGCCTGGAGACAGTTGTCTTTGGATTCACAATGTAAAAATTAAGTTATAAAGACATTACCTGTTCAGTCTAAGCCTCTGCTTCTAGTCTGTAGGAGTAAGGTGTACCTCCAAGGAGAAGTTCCTTTCACTCATATGAGCTACCTAACATGAACTTGGAGGTACCTAAACTTCTCTTCACTGCCCAGGAACCTGTAATTCCTATATGGATAAAGGCAGATGACAGCTCTAGAAAGATTTAAATCTCCTTCTTCAGAGTCCCTCACCATAAGGGGACACAATACAAGCTTAAAGGAGAGCCAGAAGTGACTACAGAACTTCAGTGTCCCTTCAGTGTGGGTGTTTTTCTTCTGCACGTACCTGTTTCAAGATGAGATCAAACATCAGAATGAAGCAATTAAGATTCATTTCATCATCTTCACAGTCAAAATCAATTGCTTTTCCACCAGGGTGTCCAAAATTCTTGAAAGGGCTGTGAAAAGGACTACGGATTGGGCTCCGAAATGGGCTCTGGAAGGGGCTTGGGAAAGGGCTCAGCATGTTATGTTGAACTCTGCGCCCAGGGTCAGAAGCAACACTGACCTGAAGACAAAGAATACACAATGTCCAAATCTCTGTTCAACATTTAAGCAATTTCATTCCATAGAAAGTGCAGAAAATGGCAGCATTTCTGTTCCCTCACACATCTTTGGTACCACTCAATGATAAAATATGACAGAAGTACAGCAATCATACTGCACAGATGTATACATTCTCTTAAGTTAACTGTCTGGCTTCCATTAACTTATTTCTTACTAAAGAAAGAATTTTAACATCAAAAATCCAACAGAAAATTGGTACTGGGAGTCAAGTGGCCATCAGGTTACAAAGATCTTCTCTGTGGGGACACAAACTACAGTAGAAGCAGTAATAAAGGAGGCTATCTCAAGAAGATATCGTAACAAAGGCTACACGAAGAGATAATGAACTAGATACAACAGCAATAAGATGTGCATGTCTGCACTGATTTATGTCCATTACCTAAATTACCCTGAAAATTTTGGAGTGTTGCAGGGAGACACAGGCTGGGTGGAGAGTGGCTTGAGTGCAGTCTTAAGAAAAGGACTGGAGGGTGTCAGTGGATGACAAAAAACATGAGCCGCCAGTGGCCAAGAAGGTCAATGAAATCCTGGGTTGCAGCAAGAAAAGTGCAACCAACAGGTCAAGAGAGGTGATTTTGCCCCTCTACTTGGCTCTAGTGAGGCCCCACCTGGAGTTACACCTGGAGTCCTGTTGAGGGCTCCTGTTCTGGAGCCCTCAACAAAAGAAGGACATTGAGCTGTTGGAGCATGTCCAGAGAAGGCCACCAAGATGATCAAAGGGCTGGAGCAACTGCCTTATGAAGACAGGCTGAAGGAGTTGGGTTTGCTCAGCCTGGAGAAGGAAGGCTCAGGGGGGAACTCAGAGTAGTTTCTCAATACCTGAAGGGGGCTACAGAAAGGCAGGGGAAGGACTTTCTAATAAGATATGTGATGGGAGGACTAGAAATAATGGATGTAAATTGGAAGGGGGTAGGTTCAGTCTGGAGATAAGAAGGAAATTCTTTCCAGTGAGGGTGGTGAAACACTGGAAGAGGTTGCCCAGAGAGGTTGTGGATGCCCCCTCTCTGGAGGTGTTTAAGGCCAGGCTGGACAAGGCACTGGAGCAGCCTGATCTAGTGGGAGGTGTCCCTGCCTATGGCAGGGGGGTTGGAACTTGATGATCTTTAAGGTCCCTTCCAACCCAGACTATTCTATGCCATGCTGAAAGATGAATTTTTAATTCTTCATATGCATTCAATTAGAAGAACTGTTCTAAGCAAAATTAAAAAATAAGCAGAATATGTGAGTTACCCTCCGAGCTGCAAGATTTCCTGCCAGTTCACCAACCCTCGATTTTCTCTGATTTGCTAATTCTTTCACAGAATTAACTCCATCAGAAAACATGCTGATCAGTAACTGGAGAGGAACAACGATGTCTAGTTCAGATAACACCTGAGGAAAGACAATAAACAAAAAAGTATGAGTTTCAAAAATTATCAAAAACATCACAAGGATGTGAGGTTATTCCATAAAAGTATTTACGTAAACTAAAGGTATCACCAATGCATGAATAACTTTATTTATTATGACTTAAAACTGAATTCCTGTATTTATTCAACCTGATCTAGTGGGGGGTGCTCCTGCCTATGGCAGGGGTGTTGGACCTAGATGATCTTTAAGGTCCCTTCCAACCCAAACTATTCTATGATTCTTCTGATAATTTTTTTCAACCATGCAGCAATAGGACAGGGAACAATGGGTTTAAACTATAGCAGAACAGGTTTAGGTTAGACATTGGGAAGAAGTTCTTCACCATGAGGGTGTTGAGACACTGCAACAGGTTGCCCAGGAAGGGCTTTTGATGACCCATCCCTGGAGGTGTTCAAGGCCAGGTTGAACAGGGCTGTGAGCAATCAGACCTAGTACAGGATGTCCCACTTTACTGCAGGGGTACTAGATGACCCTTGAAGGTTCCTTCCAGCTTTATTATTCTATGATTATTCCAGGAATCTAGTCAGAATGGCTGCCAACAGGTCAACACAGTGACAGGATGGTTATCTGGGAGAATGCTGACCATCTGTTACTAGATGAACAAATATGAGCTTGTTCATACTTCTAATTTACTGTTATTAGGTCAGGAAAAATCTTTAAAAAAAAAATTCCTGAAAAACTCTGCATGCATAAAAACTTCCACAATCATCAGGGAAAAAAACCCTTTTCAGAGGCTTAACCAAAATAACTCTCAAACAAGCAATAATGAAGAATGCAGGTATTCTTCTGAGGTGCTGTGGAAAATTTTATAGTCTTTTGAATTCACTGCTCCCAGCTGATGTGATTTTCCCTGAAGCTTTTGAATATGAACACTGGGTGAAAGCCAGCTTTGTGGGTTAATAGAGCACAAAGGAGCAGAGCAGCATAAAGCCTGATGGATACAGAAGCCAGATCTTCCTAAGCAGGAAGAACTACAGCTGCTTCTGGAATCTGGAATTCATTTTGAAAGCTGCAGACCAAATTCTACAGAGCCTAAGAGCTTGGCAACAAGTCAGACAGCTGGATGCCCCTCAAAACATGACCAACATTCAAAGGTAAAAGGAATTCCCAGGGCTCTTTTATGCAGTCCATAATGAATAAAGCATTCTGTCTACCAACCACCCTTACAGTGAGACTAAGCAAAGGGCAGATGGGCTCCCTTACCCTCTAAAAACTGGTTTCTTTTTAAACTCTTCCCATTTTTCTTCCTTTTCCAAAAGCATAAGCTGCTTCAGGATGGAGCCAGGCTCTTCTCAGTGACCTCCAATGATAGGACAAGGGGAAATGGGTACAAGCTGGAACACAGAAGGTTCCAGATACATGTAAGAATAAGCTTTTTAATAGTGAAGGTAACAGAACACTGGAACAAGCTGCTCGGAGTGGTTGTGGATTCTCCTTCTCTGGTGACATTCAAAACCCATCCGGATGAGTTCCTGTGTGACCTGGTCTAGGTGTTCCTGCTGTGGCAGAGGGATTGGACTAGATGATCTCTTGAGGTCCCTTCCAACCTCTGTAATTTTGTGATTCAGCACAGTATGTCAATAAAGGGCACTTACATGCAGCCAAAGCAATGCTTGCTCCTGCACAGAAGATGGATACCCCGTGAACCTGCAGCTAATGAAGCCAAACATCTCCTCCATGGAGAAAGGGAGGGGGCAAAGCTCGATGTCAAACATTTTGCTGAAAAGCAGAACATAAAACACAGGCATCACTGAGTTACCATGTGTGAGATACAACTTGCAGAAAGGCAATGCCAGCACCAGTGATGCTTCTGTAATCTTACTGGCATCCTCATCCTCCTCAGGAGTTGGACTGGTTGCTGGTAACACCTGTCTTGTCCTCATAAGGTCACCTCTGAATTGGGTGATGCACATCAAGAACTCACATCATATCTCTTATCATCCCTGTTTCCATGTGATAGCAACATCTTTTTCAATATCCAATGTAAAAATGGGAGAATTTCCTATCACACCACTCCTCCATGTTTATACCTAAATAATCTACATTGATCCCAATAAACTTATGGGCAGTTTCTGAGCCTCTGCAGCAGTTATAAAGCAACGTGAAGCTTTATTGCCAAAGGCACACACCAGATATGCAATTATGACTCAGGCAGTCATCATTTTTATTGTACTGTTTTCTTTGCTCAACAGGGGGAAGGTATTAGCTGAATCAATACAAACCATTGCTCTTTCAGAGCCAGCTCTACTAATCTCCACCATTTCTCATCAAGAACAGGCCGGGAGGAGAAAGGTGGATGTTCCACTGAAAAATGCTCCTTCCTCACAGCAAAGAAGCATCTACACAGTTAGCATTTGATATAGATTTGGGGATTGCAGGAGTAACAAAAGGAAACTTTCCTAAAGCTTAAGTGCTTTGGTTGAAATATGTCATGGAAAAATTCAGAAGGATTTGCTCACTTCTGTCTGTTGCACACAGGCATTTTTAGTTGTAGGCACCACCTTGCTGTGACAACACCTTCAAAAACCAACCATATGCAAGGACAGAAAGATTCCCATGTGTGTCTACATACCTCAACACCTCCCGAAACTCCTTCAGTTGATTATCAGGCACTTCTGTCCTTATAGCTTCCAACCACTCTGGCATGATACATTCCCACACTGGCTGGTTTATGACATTGTAAGGAATCAAGCAAAGGATTCGATTCAGCCCTTCTTTTAGTTGGGTCACAGCACTGCAGGATTTGTCCCAGTATCCACCAACCTGAGAAGGAGATGGAAGGTTACCCTGAGTCCCTAAACCCACCTAGCACAGGGCTTGGTGCTGTACAAGTCCCTCAGATACCAGGCAACTTTCTCAACCTGGTGCTCAGGAGAGATGGAGGAGGAAACATCTGGAGCATTGTGTCCAGTTGTGGGGCCCTCAGTTCAAGAAGGACAAGGAACTGCTTGAGAGAGTCCAGCAGAGAGCCAGGAAGAGGATGAAGGAATTGGAGCATCAGCCTTGTGAGGAATGGGTGAGGGAGATGGGCCTCTTTAGCTTGGAGAAGAGGAGACTGAGGGGTGACCTCATTAATTTATATAAATATGTAATGGGTGAGTGTCAGGAGGATGGAGCCAGGCTCTTAGTGATCTCCAGTGATAGGACTTGAGGCAATGGATGCAAGCTGGAACACAGGAGGTTCCTCAGAAATATAAAACTTCTTACCAGTGAAGGTGACAGAACAGTGGCACAGGCTGCCCAGAGAGGTTTTGGGGTCTTCTTCTCTGGAGACATTCAAATCCCACTTGGACACCTTCCTGTGTGACCTGATCTGGGTGTTCCTGCTTTGGCAGGGGGATTGGACTTTATGATCTCTTGAGGTCCCTTCCAATCCCTGATACTCCGTGATTCTGTGATTCTTTCCAGAAATCTTACTGATCAATGACATTTCTAGTCTCTGCAACTTGCCCAGCACCATAGATCTGCTCAGTGTGTTACAGCCATGAAATTGGGGTTTGTGATCACCAGCACCCTCCAGTTTGAATTTAGAGTCAGCCATGGGGATTGCTTTGGTTTTTGTCATAGAATCATAGAATAGTGTTGGAAGGGACCTGAAAGATCATCTAGTTCCAAACCCCCCCTGCCATAGGCAGGGACACCTCCCACTACATCAGGCTGCTCAGTGCCTTAAACACCTCCAGGGAGGGGGCATCCACAACCTCTCTGGGCAACCTGTTCATGTTGTCTCTCTCATTTGAGCCACAGCACACAAAAACACTGTCCAAAATTGACATGAAATTTGCTCACTTCCAGGCCATGATGCTGAATAACTTCTCATTATTTGTAGTTCTCAACAAGGGACAGATTTAGTGCTTGCACCTTCAATTATTTGCTCTGGGCAACTTGCAGATGTTCTGAGTCTTTATTTTGAACAACTTGGTGTGTACCAGGTGCTCTTTTGCTGTTCTTTCTTTTAGGATTTTTTTTGAGGGAAGGCTCTAAGTGGTGGAAGTCAAAAAAATACACTTGCAAGTAAATAAGTAACCAGGCTACAGAGATTAATTATTCTAACTGACCTCAGCTCACATCTGCTGCTCCTGAGCAATGGCTCTAGAGATGCCTGCTGTTTTGGCAGCACTAACTGCTAATCTCAGCCAACAAACTATTTTTCCTCCATTCATCACAGCTAATTTCATGGCTGTTTGTCTTCATGTTCTACTTGAACCCCTGCAAGTCTGGCAAGTTGTCAGTCTGCTCTTAAGTATTGCAGTGAGGATAATAAACACACACCCCCCCCCAAAAAAAAGAGGGGAGTTGGATCCAAGATGAAAAAAAATTCCATAAAAGATCATAGAATGAAGTTCAGTCCTTCCTTTTTCCTTTACCCTCAAAGATTTGATCTCTTTTCTTCAGTTCTAACATTCAACAACCATTCACCTCTCCAGTTCCTACTAGTCCTCCCCATGGCCATGGGCATCTTCAGAGCAAGACATCTATACATATTGGTCTGTGCACGCACAGCAAATCCCATATGTTAGGTCACAAAAATTCCACCTCATCCCTGATGATGTGATACATCACATCTGGTCTTTATGGCCTTTTCTTTATGGCCACTTCATTTTAGGAAATAAAACTAACGTATCCCCAGGACATTTTAAATTAGAGGCTCAGAAAATGAAAGCCTTCTTAGAAAAGCACATCTAGTGGTATAGTTGGCAGGGATAAATGAGGAAAAAAGCCTTAAATCCCTCACAAATATAAAATTCCCATTTCCATGCTGATTGTTTCCTTCTCTATGGAGGAATATTCACATGCCTTACTTTGCTGCCTGCCTTCACAAATATAAAATTCCCATTTCCATGCTGATTGTTTCCTTCTCTATGGAGGAATATTCATATGCCTGACTTTGTTCCCTGCCTTCACTGTCCAGATGAAGTGGAGAGCTGTGCTTCATAAGGAAGACTTTTTCTAGAAGGGATTCTAGCAACACTCACACTTGGGCATCCTCAAAGACATTCCAGGTGATCTCTTTCTCTTGTCCTGCAACCAGGCAAACCAAAGCATACTAGTCTCTTAACTGAGTCACTAAAATTAGTTCTCTGAAGCTACAGTGTAACAGAGTTCCTTGCGGTTACAACTGTGTGATTTCATTCACAGCTACAAAAATGAAGTATGCAAAGAACAAACATTAGTAAAGATGACTAGTCAAGAACAGGCTTGTGTCTGGGAGCAGATAAATGATAACTTTTGCTGCTGACAAGCTGGGATGATTCAACAGCATAACAGCTATCAAAGATGTAAAGTATCTTTCAATACCTATAATATTCTTCCAGCCCTTCTCCATTTTACTGTAAATAATCCTCACTCTCGAATACAGAAAAGCTGAAAAACACTACAAAGAGGAAAAAATCCTGAACTTTACTGTCCCTCAATACATTATATTTCTTCTCCCTTGAAGGAGTAGGAGGAGAAAAGGTCTTTGCACTTAAGATTTTAATCTCTGTAGCTTATCAATACCCAAACAAAGCCTACAGAAAGGCTGGGGTAGGACTGTTTAATAGGATATATGATGGCAGGAATAGGAGTAATGGATGCAAATTGGAAGAGGGGAGATTTAGGTAGGAGATAAGAAAGAAATTATTTACAGTGAGGGTGGTGAGACACTGGAACAAGCGGCCCAGAGAGGCTGTGAATTCCCCCTCCCTGGAAGCATTTAATGCCAGGCTGGATGAGGCATTGAGCAGCCTGGTGTAGTGGGAGTTGGAACTACATAGGGGTTGGAACTAGATGACCTTTAAGGTCCACTCTAACCCAAACCATTCTCTGATTCTAAATAAAGAGACTCTCAGATAAATTATCCTTACCCTGGCAAACTCCATGGGTTTAGGAAGGAGGCACATGACCATGACATCAAAACGGACATCACAAACTGTCTTCAACCACTTGGTGACAAACTGGGGTTTGAGCTTTTCAACCAGGCTGCCAACTTCATCATCCATCATGTAAGCTGTAGAGTGAAACCACTGGAATACCATGCTCACCAGCCTTGCTAAACTCTCTGTGGGTGTGTTCTCACTGGGAGTGCAAAGGCTCACCTGGAAAACAGAAGCACAAATCAAAGTTTCTTTGCTAGAATTAAAGATGGCAAACTCTTTGCCTGCTTCTTTTTTCCATGTTCTTAGAGATAAAAGGATCTGGATTACACAGAAGACAAAAGAGTTCATCACTTTAAAAAAAAAAAAAGGTTTTAAGTCTAAAACATTAAAGAATAAAACCAACAAATTGCCAGGGGAAGACTGTGTCTTCTCTGGTAGATGCTTGAATCAGTAGAGCAACTTTACTGGCATTATGGGATCCCAGACCTGCCACACTGTGGTCACTTATCTTCATTTAGATGATGGATGAGGGGTCCTATTGCTCATCACTGGGTAAAACAAGGAGGAAAGAGCCTGGGAGCTTAAGAATCTAGTTTCTGATCTAGTTTCTTGCCTACTTGCCAGCAGTAGTCCTGTTATTTTGGAATAATCTCTGCCAGCAACTGTGAGGGGTAGGACCAGCAGGGCATCACTCTGTCACCCCACACAGGTTGAGTTAGCCAGAGTACAGTGACCAGAACTGATTCAGCTGATCAATCTGAAGGCAGGAAACTAAAAAGAGCCCATTTAAACTCCTTCAGCTTCTTCAGAGATAAGGGAGAAACCTGAGCTTCTAGAGAGTGATGCTGAAAGACAGAAGGGGAAAGATGGATCTTTTAGGGATTGCCTTTACAGGTTAAAATAACGGCACTCAGCAGAGGGCACTTGTGAGCAGAAGCTGAAGGCACATAGAAAGTAAATAAAAATGAAAGGGTGAATAATTCTGTTACACACTCTACAGAACTTGGAAGGCAGTCAGCAGCTTCACCCAAAGTTCTGAATCTCCAAGTCTGAAAGCTTCATAGAACTCCTTCTTCTCACCTACAAATTGAGGAAGTATCTAACTACATCCAAGAAGTGGGGAAAAAAAAGATTAAACTGAGGTTTCACACAGAAAAGGAGAGGGAAAAAAGTGGAGTGAGAAAGAACAGCAAGAATTTCTTACCAAGAACCAGATTCCAAACTGGCTCAGGAGGCGTTGGTCGTGCTTGTCATCATCTTTGTTATCAAAGTCTGTGTTGTCCAGGGAGTGGTGGGAAGAGGAGAGGCCCATCTGCCTCCTGCGGTTGAGTTCATGCTCCCTCTGCTCAGCATGAAACTCTGCTTCCTTCAGCAAGCTAGAAAACAAGCATGTAGTCAATGAATGCAGCTTTCCTGAACTGGATACAGCTATCTGATGAAGCATAACTCGAGGCTAAAGAATCTAATTTCACTGTTTTCCTGAGAACAGTGACAAAATAACATTAAACTTCAGGATTCAAGGCTGACTTCTTTCATGAGGACAGCATTCACACTTGATCAATACTCTGCTAGAATAGCAGAGATCAGCACCCTTGCTCTCAACCTGTTCCAGTGAAACTACAATCAACCTGCCCAAGATTTGCAGGTGAAAAATCACTGCCAAGGTGGTGACCATGCAGAAATCATCACTCACTTGTTTTATAAACTCTATATGCAGGTGATGAGAAAAAAATAAAATCATAGAATCATAGAATAGTTTGGTTTGGAAGGGACCCCAAAGATCATCAAGTTCCAACTCCCCTGCCACTGGCAGGGAAACCTCCCATTAGATCAGGTTGCTCAGTGCCTTGTCCAGCTTGGCCTTAAACACCTCCAGAGAGGGGGCATCCACAAACTCTCTGGGCAACCTCTTCCAGTGTCTCACCCCCATCACTGTAAAGAATTTCTTTATTATATCCAGCCAGAACCTACCCCTTCCAATTTACATCCATTATTTCTAGTCCTGCCACCACATATCTTATTAGAAAGTCCTACCCCAGCCTTTCTGTAGCCCCCTTCAGGTATTGAGAAGCTACTATGAGTTCCCCCCTGAGCCTTCTCTTCTCCTGGCTGAACAAACTTAACTCCTTCAGCCTGTTTTCATATGGCAGTTGCTCCAGCCCTTTGATCATCTTTATGACCCTCCTCTGGACCTACTCCAACAGCTCAATGTCCTTCTTACGCCAAGGACTCCAGAACTGGACACAATACTACAGATGGGGCCTCACCAGAGCTGAATGGAGGGGCAAAAAAACACCTGAAATGTACTTTAGATTGGGAAGTACATTTCACAGTGAGGGTGACAGAAGAGTGGCACTGGTTGTCCAGAGAGGTTGTGGAGTCTACTTTTCTGGAGACACTCAAAACCCATCTGGATGTTCCTGCTCTGGCAGGGGGATTGGACTAGATGATCTCTTGAGGTTCCTTCCAATCCCTGATATTCTGTGATTCTGCGAAATCCTCATCCTGCTTTACACATTGAGCTGCCACATTACCTGATCACAGCTTCCACGGTGCAGACAAGTTCCTCTGCCCCACACTCGCGGGTGTTGATGGGGGGTGGTGAGGTCTGATAGAGATGTGTTTCTGCAGCTGCCCCAACCTCACTGCTGTGATGATTTGAGTGGCATCTCTTGCAGTAACGCACTGGCCTGTTGCCATGGCGGCCACAGCAGCCTGCTGAGAAGCAGGTGACAACAGCTCTTCTGACGTGTGAGCTACAGTTCTGGGGAAAAAAAAAATAAATAAAGATTTTTATCAGGCCAGAAGCATCGTGGAGTGAAACTGAAAAGGGCAGTGAGAGTCAGCAGCAGGGAACTGGCTCAAGTGTTGGTCATTTCCCAAATCACCACGTGAAAGCATAACTATGTGCAACCACCTGATGCCAAGTGTTCCTGAACTTGCAGAAAGATGAGCTCAGGGCTAAATGCTGGGCCTGGACTTAAATGTCAGAGAATCATAAAACCATAGAATAGTTTGGGTTGGAAGGGACCATAAATATTATCAAGTTCCAACCCCCCTGTCTAGTGGGACACCTCCCACTAGATCAGGCTGCTCAGTGCCATGTCATGGCTGTTGTTCTTTTGGAGCAGAGCTATACCAACATTTAAGTTATCAACCTCAACTTTCATCTAAAAAGTCACAATGGTTCTCTTAACTCCTGCTTATATTTCAGAATGACTTCTTATAGTACATGTGGCAACAGACAGATCCTTAGGAATGTAATCAAGGGTACCATATCAGCTTCTGCTGTGTGAGGATGTGCCTTATCATAAGTAATCATAGAATCGTTTGGGTTAGTTGCAACCACCCTGCCATAGGCAGGGTCACCTCCCACTACACCAGGTTGCTCAATGTTTCATCCAGCCTGGCCTTAAACACCTCCAGGGAGGGGACATCCAAAACCTCTCCGGGCAACCTGTTTCAGTCTCACCACCCTCACCATAAAGAATTTCTTTCCTATACCTAGCCTAAATCTCCCCTCTTCTAATTGACATCCATTACTCCTAGTCCTGCCATCACATATCCTATTAAACAGTCCTACCCCAGCTTTTCCTTATGCTCCTAAGCCCCCAAAATATGCCTTGATTTTTGCCACCTGTTATTATGGCCCAACATAAAAGCTTTCTTTGCTACTGAAGATCTAGGATATGCTGCACATGGTATTCCTCATGATCAGAATGTGATTAAAACACACTTGCTGGTATGTATTGCAAGTAGATTCTTTTTGTCAGACAACTTTTAAAGCCAAGCACTGAAGATTTTCAGTCCTTGTATTTTTAAAAATACACAGTTTACAATGGGATTTTTGTTCAATTTAGGATTAATCCAGGACTTGGAGGAAATGAGAATGCACAAACATGTTTAAAATCAACCTCTTGCTCTATCCTCTTCATAAACAGAGTTTGGGGATAAAAATCTGAGCTCAATGGCATAACTGGATTGCATTACTAACCCTACAACTCCAACCAAACATCAGCAATTTTAACAAAAAGAAACCTTGCTGCTGATGAAATCATTCCTATCCACGGAAAAATGGATTCATGGATAAATTGTGGAAAATCTGGAATGGCACAAAGAAAGAATGCACCACGTAGTGATGGAATGACACCACACACAACACCAAATCATGATTCTTACCTTCTTCTGACATATAGCAGAAATTTCAGCTGTAAGGGGAAGGCATACAAAACATCAACACAGAATGGTGATTCTTCTGCTCTACTACAGCAGCCATGGGAAAAAGGGACTTGCTGCAAGTAAGTGTCTGGGGTTAAGCTTTGTGTTTCCACACTGTTGAAAGCTCTAAGCCTGCAGGACTGCATTTCTATTCCTACACTGACGGGGAAGAAAACCTTGATGAATTAAGCTCTGCATCCCATCCACCTTCTGCCCACACTCCTGCCTCAGGAACAGCTTTATAACCACAGCACACCTGTAGGGACAATTGTGTGGCACACTAGGTGGGGGGAGCATGGCTCAGATATGCCTACACTGCCTCTAAAAACTCACAAGATGAAAAATTATTGAATCCAGATGAAAAATGGAGGAGAAACCACTATGCCTGTGGCCCATAATTCTACAGCAAAACATTTGAGGGTGGAACCTGTAAGCAGTAGCTCTTCAGTCTGTTGCCCTGGCAACATCTGATTCAGTGAATAGAGATGGCCAAGTAAAAAGCACTTCCCTTGAGTAAATAAAACATTCTTCATCTGGATTAGATTTCGATTACATGGAGACTGCAAAAAAATTTCCACTGCCCAGGAACTCCCAGTTTGCAGAGCAAAGAGGGAGCATGTTTGGTCTGTCAATGTAAGAGACAGAACACATTATAGAGAATATAGAATCATAGAATAGTTTGGGTTGGAAGGGACCTTAAAAATCATCTAGTTCCAATCCCCCTGCCATAGGATGGACACCTCCCACTAGATCAGGTTGCTCAGTGCTTTGTCCATCCTGGCCTTTGGCTTTTGAACCAAGGAAATTCTCACCTGTCTGCCAACAAGCTTTGTCTGCATTCTGGTAGGTTAAGAGAACATCAGGCTCTCTCACTGGCCAAAGGACAATGATTGGATCAATGACTGGATCATTGAAAAAAAATTTTATGTCCTTTTCTGGTGTCCTTTATAGCCTTCTGTCCATAGAGCAGACTTTCAGAAGCTTTATGAGGTTTCAGATCAGACAGAAGCTACCAGAAGAACAAGCCCCATTTTTTTCCACCCCAACCATAGATGCTTCAAGATTCAAAAATCTCTTCAATTGTCTCTGTTTCCTGCAACATCAAGAGTTGCACACTGTTTCAGGGAGATGATTAGTAAATTTTTCATACTATATTATATTCAGATATAAAGCAATATTAAGTACAAGCTGCTTTAAAATCCTTTTAAAAACCTTTAGAGTAGAAAGCAGCATTTCAAGTAATAAAAGATGCAGAAATACCCACAAATGCAGGGTTGTACAATTACAATTAGTTTGTACCTACCCTTAAAATACCTCTTACCTTGTGGTAGCAGAACATCAATCAACCATTCACTGTGATCCCTATAAAAAATTTATATCTCATTAGCTTTTTTTTTATTTATATATGCATTTATTTTTGTAGAGTGGAAATGTACCTAAATTAATGGTAGAAACTGACATCACTCTGAAGCTGTTTTTTCACTCACAAATGTAGGTCTATAAATTACTTTACACAACCCTTCTCTTTGTGCCTGCCTTATTGTAAAATGCCTCTTTGCTGACATTGGTCCATGTTCAAAGCTCTCAAAAAAACACTTTTAAGGCACAAATTTATCAAATCAAAACTGTGTGTGCTCTGAAAATCTGATGGCTAAAAATTATAGTGAAAAATACCAGACAAATGTAGGAATTGTCTATTTTCTTTGAGTTGTCTTAGAAACTAGGCTTGTACCAAATCCTGTACTTCTTCCTGCAGCTTTAAAGGAATAATGACTTAAAAATCTAAGATGTGATGCAATTGCTTTTCCCATGGCTGGTTTGATGTAAAAGTGGCTTGAATTGGCATCAAAAAGCCCTCATGTAGCTTCTGAACTACCTGTAACTTTGTCCATGATTAGAACTGCCCATAAATGTCAGTAGATCTTGGAAAGTAATGCAAACTACATTACAATTAAAAAATAAGAAGAAATAAGAAATTAGAATAAGAAAAAAAGAACAAGTGAGGTTAATTCATCTCAGGCTAGAAGAGAAGTCTTTACCCATTTCAATTCTTTACTCCGCTGATTTACAGAATGCCCTAGAGAATAATCTGGAGTACATGGTACAAAAAAGTAATGAAGTTGCTATGAGACAGCTCTGCTGTAATATCCTGCTTTTAATGACAGCTAAAGGGGGGAGAATAAAAGTCTTTCATAAGCAAAAGCTTGTACATTAACAAGGTTCCCCTGTCATAAACAGTCTAACCCACAGGATCTGTTCATTCAGAGATCTTAACTCTAGGACTCACTGCAGCTCAATCCAGATGCAAATGCTGATCGTGTGGGATAAACTTCTGTCTTCCTTATTCATACTGAGGGTCAGTGTTCTCCAGATACTACCACAGGGTTATCTATCTCAATTTTATGTTAACCACACTGCAAGTTTACCTACCCTGCAATCCTCTGGCTGCATTCCTCACAAAGATAAAGGGGAGGTGGCTTATCACCCAATGCCACAGACAAAGATGGGTCAATGCACATCTGAAACATGGAAAGCAAAAAGAATTAACTCATCTGTTCAATGAAGTTGACTGAGAAACTTCAATGCATTAATCATAAAATCACAGATTGGTTTGGGTTGGAAGAGACCTTAGAGATCATTTAGTTCCACCCCCCTGCCATGGGCAGAGACATCCTCCACTAGATTAGGTTGCTCAGAACCTCAACAAGCCTGGCCTTGGATGTCTCCAGGGATGAAACCTCCAGCACCTCTCAGGGCAACCTCTGCCAGTGTCTCACTACCCTCATGGTGAACACTCAAGTCCTTCCATTTTTTCCTCCAGTTTGTCTCTAGGCAGGTTGCACATCCCCTTCTTTTCCTCCATCTCTTGCCTCTGCCCCACACCAACCCTTTTCCAGCCCATTTTCCCCAAAATCCCCCACCCCTGGGCTCCACTGGAGACTCCTCCCCTCTCCAGCTGATCCAAATCAGCACCCTCCACCCACTCTCCTATTTAACATCAGCAGGGAAGGGCAGCAGCCACCATTTGCCCCCTCGTGGGGCCTGAGGGATGCTCCTCCTGGTGTCTCTGCTGCAGGACGTCACTGGTGAGTTGCATTTTCCAAGGGGACACGGTGGGAGGAGAAAGGCCGGGGGGCCTGCTGGCCCCCCGGTTGGTTAGGCAGGGGGAGGGATGGGTGGGAGGGAAGGTCATGGCTTTGTGTTTCTGTTCCCTTCCTTAATCATAGAGTAGTTGGGGTTAGAAGGGACTTTGAAAGGTCATCTTGTCCAATCCCGCTCTGTCATGAGCAAGAACAGCTCCAATAGTTAGGAAGTACAATAGAATACAGCTTCAGCCTGCATGGAGAGCATTCAGTATTCTAAAAGATGTCATTCAGAACCTGACAGTACAGGTTCCCTCTAAGAAAAAGAGGGATAAAACTGAAAAATAGAGCTAATGGGAAGAGAACAGGTCATGTTTCAATGGCAGTGTTATCACTCTCAGCTAGCTTTGTTGCTATTTCATTTAGGACACATTTCCAGCAAAGAATCGCTATCAGATTGTATGATAACCAAGGTTAACATTAACCTACAGCTGACTTATTTGCTGTAGCTGTGCCTTTATTTACACACGTGTGTGTGTGTGTGTTCAGGAAAACCATAGAATCATAGCATAGTTTGGGTTGGAAGGGATCTTAAAGAGCATCCAGTTCCAACCCCCCCAGCCATAGGCAGGGACACCTCCCACTACATCAGGCTGCTCAGTGCCTTGTCCAGCCTGGCCTTAAACACCTCCAGGGATTGAGGGGGCATCCACAACCTCTCTGGGCAACCTCTTCCAGTGTCTCAACACCCTCACTATAAAGGATTTTTTTCTTCTATCTAGGCTGAATCTCTCCTCTTCCAATTTGTGTCCATTCTTTCTAGTCCTGCCATCACATATCTTACTTAAAAGTCCTACTCCAGCCTTTCTGTAGCCCCCTTCAGGTACTGAGAAGCTACTGTGAGGCTCTCCCCTGAGGCTGAATCTCCCCTCTTCCAGTTTACATCCATTATTTTTTGTTATTTACATGGATTAGCAAGCTTAGAATTTTCTGAAGTGCTTTGTAACCGTCCCCATGTTGAATATGAAGATTTGACCCACTGCAGTTGGAAGAAATATTCCCTCTTGCTTCAGTCAGACAAAGAACATAATGACAAGGCTTTGGGGTGCTGCCCTTGATCACCTGCACACAGCCTGGCATCAAAGTGCAACCCCTCATCCTCCCAGAATACTTCTAGAAAAACAGCAATACCTTTACAGCTGGTTTGTTAATTGCATTGTGGCATTCAATGTGCTGGCAATGAATAGGATTCCAGGCTGCAAAACCAAAAAATAGCTGTTTAACAAGTGAAGAAAGTACATTTGCATTCTTTGTTTTTAGTGACATCAAGCTAGAATGAGATCCTCTGGTACTAAGTACTATAAAACTATGAGAAAAGACCTAACCATCCATCAGGAAGCCTAATAATTACAATAAAAACCCTAGAATATACCTGCCCACTGACTTTTTTTGGGATATAATTAAGAAATGAATCATGAACTCGGTGAAGAAATACAAAAGGAAGATGCAGACATCCTCCCTGATCTCACTGATGTTTTCAATTAATTGATTAATTATCCTCCCACTTCAGGAGCAGGATGGAAGCAAGTAAATTCAGAAACAATCCCAATCGGGAAGAAAAAACAGTCCTGCAACAGAAGAAGCTTTGGGTTTGTAATGACAAGAAATAAACAACAAAGGCATGTTTGAGCAGCATCACTTTGGTGTCCCAAAACCAAAATGCAGATAATACTCATCTTGTTCTGGGATACATCAACAGGAAATTTATATATATATGAATTATGATTTATGAAGAAGAAATATCTATCAACTCTCCAAGGGAAGCCTTTATCAGACAAAAACATATCAGGAACATCTGGAATGTACTGGACTTGGCCAGGGCTCTTCAGGCTCTTCTGATCCTTCAAGGCTTTTATTAAAGTGTTGCATTGTTTTTCATAAAGTTTAAAAGCAAACAAACCACATCCTATGTGGCTGAAATGATTTGGAACTGAAAAGCAAGGCATGAATTGCTGCTGGCCAGCCCCCACCATAGAAGCACAATCCCCTCAGTGTCACTGGGGAATCTGGTGGTCACAGGGCTTTTAACCACCTGTTTACTTGGCTCCAGCAGTGTTTCTGGCTTCCTCATTTTCGCCCTGTAGTCAGCCATGAGCACTTATCCATTACACTGACTGCACCTGACATTACCTGACTATTTTTTTTGACAGTAACAGCCAGATAAGGAACCTTAGCAACAGCAGCAGCTGGCACAACAAAAGCCATCAAGGCAATAATTGAAAGGAACAAAAGCCAGAACCTTCATGAGGCCAGAAAAGTGCTTCCACCAATAATTTGGAACCCTGTATTTATTCCTTCTACTGTTCTCTCAGCCCTGGAAGTGACACAATGCATTTTCAAAGCACAATCAATTTTTATTTCATAGCATATTTTGAAAATAGAGAGTTGAATTTATACCTATGAAAGTATTAAGTTATAGGAAAAAAAATGTTTCAAACTACATCATAGAACTGTAAACGTGTGACATTAACACGCTCCTGCTCCTTTCCTTCATATTTATTTTGTCTCTCCTACAAAACCAGCTGCACTTACCTGTGTACTGCAGCCCTCTGTACTCACTGATTGCCCCAGGGGGTTTCAGATTGGGCCAATAGTGAAATAACATTTGTACTGCTGGAGGTTTCACTTGAGATGGTCCATAGGCTATTACATAGAGCAAATCCTAAAGAAAGACAAGTAGAAATTGTTCATTTAGCAAGATGAAACACAAAAATTAACACAAATTGCTTGTGCATGCTCTTACATGCAGATTAGGTGATAAAAATTTGATAATATTTTCACAGTTGGCTTCTGAGTTTGACCAGAGCATCCAACAGCTACCAGCCACCCTGCATAAGGACACATTAAAATATATGGAGCAAAGAAGTGTGATACAGACAAATAAATGGATCCAGATGAGATTCAGACTCAGACAATACTCACAAAGACTCCTTGTAAAAGTGCAGTCCCTCATGAACTGAGCAGATAAGTGTTTATTGAAATTTCTGTTAACTGGAGCCACAAACACATACTATTTACAAAAATGGAGCTTGTTCTACAAAACGTGGAGCTACTTCTGGAAACTAAAAATCAGAGGAAAGGCTCTCTCTCTAGAATCCAAAAGGAAAAACAGATATAAAGAACATTTCTTACTCCTTGGCACAATTTTTAAGCTGTCTGGTTCTCATTACTGTCCAAATAGAGTCATTTCCCCAATGTATATGTGAATCATGAACTTACTTTCCATACTTCTTGCTTATATTTCATGAGGCATTCCAATAATTGGCAGTGATACACTGCAAGAGAAAAGGCAGTACAGGCATGATGTTGAAATGGAAACTCAGGTCACAGAAGTGATGTAATTAGCTGATAGGCCTTGGTTAGTCCATCCTACACTCTGAACCTCATTGAATTACTTCTTTTTTTAGAGGGTTAGCCAAACCAACACTGCCCTGAGATTCATCACAAAAGCTCAGAAATCAAACAGTAACATGTTTCTGTAAGATGAGGTTTTTGCACAGCAAAAGAGATTTTTTTTTTTCAAACACATCTGGATTAAGAAAACCTGTCGATTCACTCTGTCCATCCAGAAAACCAGAAAGCTCTAAATGAGTATCTTGTCATTAATAAAATCATAGAAGGGACTGTCAAAATCATCCATTAGTATCTTCAAGAAAAACAGTATCTTTTTTAAGTATCTTCTTTAAGAAAAGCAGGTAGGATAAGATTTGCACAGCAAAAGAGAGCATTACTATGAATTTCTCTAAGTCCAAGTTGGTGGTCATCTCTCTCCAACACTGATGTTTTGTGACAATATTGTTTTCTGATGTGAAAGAAGAATAGATCAGGTTCCCCAGTTCTGAGCTCAATCCTATTCCTTCAACACAAGAAGCTCTCTTATCCATATAACATTTATTTCAAGCACAATGCTCTGAAATTGCAGTTTTGACTAAAATCACTTCTCACCATCCATCAGGATGAAAAAGATAAATTCATAGAAGTTCAAATAATGGGGGAAAATCTGACATGGAACACCATGACTCAGAGTTTTAGATTAAATGACACTAAGTTGCACATTTGCACCTACCTGGGTTTGATGTGTACTGCATGGCAATCATTAGCATTGATGATGCAGACAGATTGACATGTGCTGGAACACCTTCTCTTTTTGAGGATCCCACTTAAAAAAAAAGGGAAAAATTCTATTGTTTAACAGGGAAAATAAGGAGAAAAAAGGATGTAACTCATTCTAACTTATGCACATAAAATTTCTAAGACACCACACATCACTGTAAAAAAAAAAAACCACTTCTGTATGTGAGCAGTTGAAACCCTTTCCTACTGAAAGATAAAGATGACCATGAATATTGACAGAGAGCACACCTGGTTTTACAGATCAGTAGGGTTTTATTCTCAGAGCCACATTAGCCAAAGAGGGATCTTCTCAGACACTCTCCTTCAGAGCCCACAGGCTGGTCAGTGGGCCTGGAACTTGGATTGTAGGAGAGGTCATGAGGAAATGGAAAGTAAAGAAACATTAAAAAAGGGAAAACATACTGTTGAGGTTTAGAGTTGGGGCTGGTGATAGCTGTTGGTGCGTGACATGGCACAGTTTACCTTTTAGGGATCATAAGATGGTTTGGGTTGGAAGGAACCTTAAAGATCATCTAGTTTCAACCCCCCTGCTATAGGCGGGGACACCTCCCACTAGATCAGGCTGCTCAGTGCCTTGTCCAGCCTGGCCTTAAACACCTCCAGAGAAGGGGCATCCACAACCTCTCTGGGCAACCTGTTTCTGTGTCTCATCACCTTCACAGTAAAGAATTTCTTACAACCAGCCTAAATCTCCCCACTTCCAATTGTACCCATTACTCCTAGTCCTGACTTGAGTTACTCTGGCAGAAATTAACCCCTTCACTGTAAAGAGCAGAATCAGGAGGTGATGGGCTCTTCCAAAATATTGCAGTAATTTCTGATTTTCCACAGTGGAATGGACTGTGAGAGCAGGAAAACCTCTCCATGCTCAGTGTTAGGAGGTAACCTGGTTTTGCTTCAACTGGAGTAAATGACAACTGGGGAGACTGTGGCCATGTGCTTGTATAAGTTCAAGTTTCAACTATATACCAGGAAAATAACTCTTTTTAGTATGAACTGTGCTAAAATGATGATAAAAAGTAGCACTGAAGCTGTTACAACGTTAAACTCACTCCTGGTCTTCTACAAAGAGGTTGCTGCTAAATGAGACACTTGGAAAAGCCCTGCAGAACCTCGGTGTTTATTTGCCATGGGAATATGGCTTTGAAAGCAAGCTCTCACACAGAGATATGGCATGCATTGTCCCCATTCTCACTCACAGCACTTTCCCAAGCCTGGCTGCCAGGACCCAAGTACCCAAGTATTTGAGACAGAAGTACAGAATTGTAGCTACCAGTTCTGTGAGATGCTTTCATCCCTCCAATCTGTCTCTCCAGCTGCTTTACACAATCTCTTTCAGTTTCATTCAAAGCTGAACATAAGGGGAAGAAAAGGTCCTGTATTCACCTTGTAAGGGGGAACATCACTCCCAGTGGGGAAAGACTAGGAGCTAATTAAAAGAGCACTCAACTGGAAAAGAAAAAGGGATGGGAAAATGGAATTTCTCTATCTAGTACTTCTCCACACAACCCAACATTATAATGGCTCTCCTCACTGAATTTCATTCATTTTTATTTGAATCTCATCCCCATGCATAAGAGCCCTCAGATTATTACAGCCATGTTTGTATGGATTTAAATTTGAAAAATACTCAGTTGCTCTAACTTGGCAATTAAAACCTGGCCATCAGCAGAAAAGTAGGACACAGGACTAGAAGCCAAATTTAAAGAGCACAAACTGGTTTCATGCAGAGATCTAACAAAAAAAAAAGGCAGCATGACAAAGGTTGCTTCCATGCTCTGCTAGAATAACTTGTATTTAAGTAAAAACCAAAGATTTGGCTCAATCAGTTATTTTGGAAATCAATTTTACAGGTTTGACAATGGACAGGAGGGAAGAAGTCATCTACAGCAGCTGGTCTTTATCAGGTTACCATAATGGAAGAAACATTAGTTTATTCTTTATGCAAAATGGACCTGTTGCACATATGCATATGTCCTGGTTTGAGGTAAAATAGGGTAAATTTTCTAGTTTGTAACTTCACTTTTCAGCTAGGCCTCTTCTGTCTGACTAAACTCTGAAATTAACTGCACATTGTTCAGACACTGTTCACTCCCAGACTGATAAGACCAGGGAATGGTATGCAAGAAGCTCTTATTTTCATTATTCACTATGGTGATCAAGGTCAGAAAGTTTGTCAACCACCCTGCCGGGGGGCTGGAAACAGAAAGACATAGAGAAGTCCCACCTGCAAGGAGGAGCGGGCAGGGCAGGTGACCCAAAATTGACCAACAGGAGTATTCCATCCCATCTGCCCCATGCTCAGTATAAAAGCT
>VZTY01025166.1:0-14288 GCA_013400935.1 Turnix velox | reverse complement strand
CTTTTTATCTTTCCCTTTTAATTTTATCTATTATTTCATTATCAAAGTAGTTTGGAATTCTTCTAAACTCACAGATCTCCTCATTCCTTCCTCTCCTCTCTTCTGTGAGAGGAGGGGGGGCCATCTGTCATTTGGGGGGGTTCTTTTGGGCCTAAACCAGGACAGCATAAAACATAGCTTAGTAATTCTCATACAGTTAGTTGACCTGACAAAGGCAATAAACATCACCATAATGTCTCAAAAGAGAAGATTTAAGAGATTTCTCCAAGATCCCCGACTTACAGAGCCAGAAAATGTACATAATAAATAAATTTCTGTAAAATCCTAATCTCAAAACACTGGACCATGCTCCTTTCTATGTTCTAACAGCTCCTCTATCCTTAAATGACGTTAGTGTTGATCTCTGTACAAAGTGGCCCATGGTTTTCCATAAAGGTCTAGAATAATGATGACATCTTCTCATAGATTCATGTGGTCAGAAAGGACTTCTGGAGATCATCTTGTCCAGCCTTCCTGTTCAAAGCAAAGCCAACTAGAGCAGGTACTCAGGACTTGGTCCAGCTGTGTTTTGAGCATTTTCTAGGATGGAGAATCTACAATATCTCTAGCGAACTATTCCAGGGTTTGATCTGCCTGTAAAGGACTTGTTGGTTAAAAGTGAGCTTTTCTATTAATCCCATCACCAATATCTGCAGAACATTTGTGAAATCCTATCAAGCTTTTTAGCAGACAAGCATTCAGAACACACTGCAGGATTCACAGCCTACAGGGATTATGGCATTGTGTAATTATGTGACACCCTCAAGGAGGAAAGAAATACAAAAGAGAAACAAAAAGGCAGGCACTGTGAGATTCAGTCCTAACACTTATGGATAGGAGACATTACAGATGCAGCTATTTAGTACAGAACTCAAGGGAAAAGGCCAAGAAAAGAGGGAGGGTGAAAAAGCGGAAATAAATCATTACATTAGGAAGAGCCATTCTTGTACATCCAGTTTGGGTAGATAAGCAAAAATTATACATGCTGCTATTGCATTTATTGTTTCAGGATCAATTTGTCCACTAGTTCTGCATTCAATCCCCCACCCCACCCTACTGCCACTGAAAGTTGTGCATATCTGAAAACATATCTGAAATTTCACTCTTTAAATTAAGGAAGAATTCACACAGTAACAGAGCAAAATAAATAAATACAGATTATATACTTATTTCCCTTTGAAAAAAATAGTAACATGGAATTATTTCACATATAGATTGATGACCCACTACAATACTGTGACTGAACAAACTTCTGGTGCTATCACAGCAGTGCTCCATGTTCTCTGAGCCACAATGACACTAGAATGTTCTACTTACAGATAGCCATGGGCAGAAAAGATGTGCTGAGATACTCTATAATGTCCTTGTGCAGAAATGGAGGGAAGGTTGCTAGTGTTGAAATCATTGTGTAGGGTAAAGTGCTCAAAATGTCATCACTGAGAAAAGGGAGCAAGCATGTAGTAGTGTAAAAAATGGATTGTCCAAGATCTGTTGAATAAAATGAAATAAGTACAGAATCATTACAATGGAAAAATAAATTATGATCGTGTTATCCGTAGTCTAAAAAACTCTTTGAAAAAACCTACATTTAAATTCAAGTTTTCCCCTCAAAGAGAAGTTAATCACTATAGACGAGTGACTTCAATGTCTCTTTTAAATCTCTCCTAAACTGGAGGTAAATGCTCAACTCAGAAGATTCTGGAGGCCAAATATTGGAGCCAGTAAAATCATTGATTAAAGTCAAGGTTGATTTTAATCATACAGTAATTAATACACAACAGACTGCATTTAAGCAGAAATGTTATTAGAACTAGACTCTGATGCACACTTTGGTACTGAAAGAGGGTTGCTCTAGTATTCATCAACCATAGAGAAATAAGATTTTGATCTTAATTACCCTGAACAGAGTTACAAAGTTCTGCCCTGCATTGAGAGTGCAGGAAGCATAATTCTATTTTTCAAACTATGGATCCAGGGAAGCCATTGAGGCCAAAAATAGCCAAAAACTTAAAAGGAAAGATGTATTTATCAAGAATTTCCATACTTAGTCTAATTAACTATACAATAACTCTTTGGAAGTGGTACTTGAGTTTTCAAAATCCAAAGGGAAGGGACAGGTTCCTTTGCTTCTGGGCACTGTGACATCTTTATAACCTCTCCCAAATGAGGAGCTAAGCTGAGGCTAAGAACCCTCAGAGAATGGTTAAAGCTCAATAGGTTTGAAACTATTTGATGATCCCAACACGTCAGAAGGCCTTTCCCCTGCATGAGAGGGGTTCCTTTTGTAAAACTGTCTCTGCAAAGTGCTAAGGGATCAACATCATGAGTCATAGAAAGAATTAAAATTAGTCCTCTCCATTTCAGTGGTTCTGGCAAGTCTTCTGTGCCAGGGTCTAACCAGATCATTAATGCCAGAGATTGTTTCTCTCTTGCAATATATATTTACCAGCCAAGCACTGAGAGTTTTGTATAATCCAAGGCTCAAGACTAGTAAGCCAGTTGTACTTACCCAAAAAACACTCATTGTTCTCATAAAAAAAGCATTATAATGCTTTCTGCCAAAAGCTGAGGGGGAAAATAAATAACAAGTTGCATTGCAAATTTTAATTCTCCATACACAGAACCACTGTAAATAGCAAATGACCTCCCCTTGCCCCAATGCATGAGTAAACCAAATTTATCCTGGCAGATATTTATCTACAGTGTTCTTAAAAATCTTCAAGACAGTTCAGGTCTCCTGGCAATTTATCCCAGTGCTTAAACACCTTGACCAGAAAAAGGTCTTTTAAAAAAAAAAAAAAACAAAAACCTAAAAGAAACATTACTGAAGTTCATATTGTGATCAACTGTAACCACAAATAGTTTGGTTTATTTTATTTCTCCTTGCAAAACCCTTCACATGTTTATGAAAATTCTCTCTCCCATTTTTCTATAACATGGACAAACCAAATCCTTTCCTTTTTTCCTCCCTGTTCACATTTTCTAGACTTCAAACCTATTTATTTTTGTATTCCTCCCAAAAGCTCCATGTCTTTCTTGAAGCTAGATGGACAATAGTATTTTCCATTTCTTCTTTGAAGATGTTTCAACTTGCCAGTACTGTTTTGAATCTGGTAACTTTCACACACAGGACACCTTGATACACCCTGCAATTCAAAGCACCCTCTCATTTCTATCAGCCAAGTAAAAAAAGCTAAAATTTTTAATAAGACTAAACCCAGTACTGACTCCTGTGAGACTGCCAATAGTTATACCCTTCCAGCTGGTGATAACTTCTGGAGTGTTTTCCTCACTTAAGTGGAGACCACATGTCCCAAACTGCCAACTAGGATGTCAAGTGACAGAGAAACAAAAGCCTCAATAGGGCCTAGGAAAGCCCCACCAGAAGAGCCACTGTGCTGCCATAAAACACAGTGATGTTTGCTTGTTCTTTACAGGTCTCCACTGGTAATAAATTATCACCATGTTATCTATTTAGAAAAAGATTATTTTGATAATTAGCTCCATCATCTGCAGAAACTGAAGTCATTGAGTCTACCCTTCCTCTCAAAAGGAATTCAGCGCTTAAAACCAAACTATTTAATCCTAAATAATTTCAACATTGTACCAGTGTGACAACAATCTTCCTCTACCAAACCATGTGAGTAATACACCATAAAATAAAGTGATGTTTTCTTGGTGTTATTTGTTCTTTACAGGTCTCTATTGGTAATAAATTATCACCATGTTATCTATTTAGAAAAAGATTATTTTGATAATTAGCTCCATCATCTGCAGAAACTGAAGTCATTGAGTCTACCCTTCCTCTCAAAAGGAATTCAGCACTTAAAACCAAACTATTTAATCCTAAATAATTTCAACATTGTACCAGTGTGACAACAATCTTCCTCTACCAAACCATGTGAGTAATACACCATAAAATAAAGTGATGTTTGCTTGGTGTTATTTGTACTTCACAGGTCGCTGCTGGTTATAAATTATCACCATGTTATTTATTCAGAAAACAATTCTTTTGATAATTAGCTCCATCATCTGCAGAGTAATCCAAAAGGAATTCAAAAACAAACTATTTCATCCTAAATAACTTCAGCAGTGTATCAGTCTGACAACAATCTTCCTCTACCAAATTGTGTGAGTAATACACCATGGTGAAAACCTGTATTTGGTTTATGTAACACAGGGAGAACATCAGGCTCCTGAATCCCACTAAGGAAATCCACAAACTAACATGCCAGACGTGTATGTAACTTGAGAAAAAGCAACATAAATACAATTACACAAAATATCTTGTGATTAGCTATTCAAAACACGAGAATATACAGCTCTTCTGCACATCAGACACAGATATTGCTATCATTTTAACCCAGGAATATTTTAAAGCCATCTCAAATCACTATCACTCTGTTTTGTCTTTAATTAAATGCATACTATGTGCTGTCATTTTAACCCAGGAATATTTTAAAGCCATCTCAAATCACCATCACCCTCTTTTTTCTTTAATTAAATACACACTACGTTCTGCTTAGAGATGGACCTTCATCAAAACACTCAATCTGTATATTCATAACAGCCAGATATACACTTGCAAAGAATTTTTGCCCCTTTCTGAGAGCCACCAGAAGAGACTACTCTGAAGACACCCCAGTAGATTCAAAGTTAAATTCTACTTTTTATTTTGACCCATCCCTATGATTTTTGTTCCATACCCACTGTATGTTAGCACCATGCCACCAGCACATCACTAGAAATCAGACAACGTCAGAATTCAAACTTAAATCCACAGAGAGGGAAATTTAAAAAAAAAAATTAAAAATAGAAAATCTTTTATTTTAAGAAGTCAAACCAAACACTTGGATAGAAAGGCATCCCAGGAAATTTGAATTCCAGATCCAGGTCAGTTTAGGCCCATCTCTTCAACTGCATTTACTCATGGGTTCACAGCACTAACTGGAAGGGTTGAAGGGCCTGCTTACCATGTTGCCCATGTTGGAGCAAGGGAACTAGATCCAGCAGTGTCACCAGTGTCACGTAAAGTCCTTGATAGTCCAAAGATGGGTAGTCTGATAACTGAGCATCACGACTTTGCTGGCCACGTTCAGATGGAGCATCTCGCAGGACGCTGTAAAGGAGGGAGCGAGTAACAGTAGGGTTGATGGAACTGACCTGTGGTCTTAGAGATGGGGTGAGTGGGAATGGCACAGGAAAAAGACACATGGTCATGGGCACTGTCAAATTGGAGGCATCTTGATTCTCCTTCTTCCCTGTGCGGGACAAAATGCTGTTGGGAGGACAAAGAAAAAAAAGAGACAACAAAGACACAAAGAACAGCACATTACATTGAAATGACACTATAAAACAAATAATAAAACACCAGATACATCCCACATAAGATGCAATCACTACCAAAAACCAGTGTGTCTACAAATCTAATAACTATTTACTTGTACACTCCAAGGTAAGTGAATTATAAATTGACATCTAAGAGAGTTTTCATTGCATCTCATGTGTTATCTGGTTCATAAGGAGCAAAAATATAAAAATGCATGTTTCAGTGCCCTACCCATGTTTCACAGTTAATAAAAATTCTGAGAATTACAAGTGTTTGCTATGGGAAAATAGCAGTGTCAAAATAGGCTGGGATTTTAAGGATTTCAAGGATTTTGAGCAATTTCTTTTTTTCCCCCCTGCAATCTTTTGAACCAACTTACTGAAAACATGCAAAATATAGGTGTGGCACTTGCAGAAACATGTTTTAGCAAAGAATAAACATGTGTGTTTGTTAAGATAGTCTTAAAAATCACATGTTTATTGCATTAAAATAATGTCTGTATGTATTTTATGATACTGTTTCATGACCACTCACTCAGTATCATTTGAGATAATGAAGTTTCAAACAGGCACATGGATTTAGAAATAATATAATATTTCTAAAATGTTAACTAAGCTACATTTGGAAAGGTTATAAAATAAGATATAGTTGATGGTCTTTAGCATGTGTTTGTGAGCTAATGGTAATGGTTGTTTATGTGTGTTTAGAATTTTGCCCATGTTTAGGGAGGAAACACTTTACTTTATGAATACAAACACTCCTGGGGTAAATAGTTACCTTCAAAAATCTAAGGGCTAAGCAAGCAAGACCAAGTATGTAACTGCAGATCAGACAGTATGTTACCATACATTCCTGCTGTTACTTACGTTATTATTCAACAAAACTCACTACAAACTAAAGGAGAGATAATTTCAAAAAATAAAAAAAGGATTTAGTGGGAATCAAAATAGAGGCCACACGTCAACCAGCTTGTTATGTCGCTTTAAGCATGTTGTAAACATGTTCATCTGATTTATTTAAAAAAAAAAAATAAAATAAACCCCACTATTTTAAATAGAAATAAATTGTCACTTCAGCAGTGTTATATTTTAGTTATCAGGCAGTTATAGGGTTAGCTCATAACCTTCATATGTGCCTATAAAATGTAATACATCTGTTCAATATATTAAACCACACACAATGCTTTGCCTTTTTTTTTTTTTTTTAATTAAAAGCACATTTTGCACCTCTCAGTGGTTGGGATTTCCAAAAGCAGCTGCTGTTGGTTTAACTCTGTTTCCAAAGTCAGTGTGAAAACTTGGAAAATAGAAATCTGTGGCATTAAAATTTCTACTGACTAATGAAGAGCAGAGTTATATCAAGAGGGAGCACCCCTGGAAACCTCACTATCAATACAAACATCCCTATCAGATAATCACCTTAGCACTGGTATTTCTTATCTCACAAATCAAGGCAACAATTTCACCAAGTAATCTAAAATACTGCAAAGGTGCTTATAAGATAAAGTGTCATTCATTTGCCATATACCTAAAACACATTTACAACTACATGTCTATGCCACTAAGTGGCCACTAAAGCATCACATTTGCAGTCAGAGATGGCAGATATGAAATTACATACTTTATCTTTAATTTCCTTCTTCATTGTGCCTTACATATTTGGCAGATTCATTTGGTTTCTGTTACCCAATGTCCAGTAAAACATGGTGACTGTCATGACAATGCTTATGAAATCATACCAGAAAATGGCCTAAGATCTAGTATGACTTTAAAAAAACAAGTGAGCAGAGTGCTGATTCCTTTTCATTTGCTTGATATTCATTTGCCATACTTTGCAGCTCGTGTTTGGAGATGTGAAGGTGCTAAATGATATTTCTCCTCTGCCTACCAATAGATGACACCAACTATCCATCCCTTTACTTGCCAACACATCACTCAAGTGCACTTATTTCCAGAAGGGATATTACTGGATAAATTAATCCTTGCTTTAGAAAGTGTAAGGCAGTGATGGAGAACTCACACTGCAAGTTTCCTTTCCTTGTCACACAGATTATGACCCATCAATGGGTAAATGGCCAAAGCACACCATCTTGTATCTTGATCAGGGCATCCTTCTGCTTCAGGAACAGCAAAGAGGCTGTATCCAAATCTCAGCTGCAACCATGCCAAATTTAGGGGGAAAAAAAATCCCTAACTTCCATACCAGGCTTTTGCTTTAAAAGCAATAAATAAAAGCATGGAAATTGAAAAGCTAGGAAGTCCCTTAGGACCAAGGCACAAGGATGGTGGTTTGCTCCTGTTCCTTCAAATCATAACCCCCACACTGAACTTGCTCTGTAACAAGTGACAAAGCTACCAGGGCTCGTTTCAAGATCTGTATAACTTTGCTGCAAATCTGGCCCAAAACTACTGACTTTCAGGAAAAGGTTTCCTAAAATGCCTACAAGAGAACTGCATCTTAAGCTCTACTATTAATTAGCCACTGGGCATTTGTGAATGGTCCTTCTGTGAGCCATTTTACTTGGAAATACAGATGGAGAATATTCTTCAAGAAAACGTGAGAGAATGAGCTGTTCTGCAAGATGTTTCCTAATTCTTGGATCATTCCTCAAATGAGGGAGAGAACACTGAGGATGAGCAGGGCATGAAACAAATTCATGCTGTAATGTAAAGAAATGCTTTGGCCCAAAGAGAAAAAATTAAGGAAGAACTCAATGGATCAATGGGCTATGCGTCGTGTATGGTGATTTTATGTGATGTTTGGTCAGAGAAATAAGGAATTTGATTTTTTTTCAGCCATTCCACATCAGCTTCCTCCCCCCACCCCTTAGCCTGAGGTTTATTTATTACAGAGCAAAGGAGCAAATTCATCCCTTGTGAGATCCAGCTATCACTAGTGGATAACAGATATGAAAGGGATCCAAAACAGTGGATCTAAAAAGAACACACTCAATGTGTTCTTAACAAGGAAAGGTAAAAAGTAGAATAAACAGTAAAAGCTACAGCCTGGAACCTAGTCATTGCAAGGAATTGCTATGACTAATCACATTTTTCTCCATTATTCCTATGACTACATCTGTTAATCAAGAAGTGTTTGTCCTACAACAATTCAGCTGCGAGGAGAGTACAAATCAAACTGGGAAATATTTTTTTTAAGTTTTTTAAAAGGAGTAACCTGTTCTGAAGATCAGGCCCAAAATCTCCAGTAATCACAGGCATTTTTTTATTACTGGTTTGATGAGTATTCTCTCAGCAGCTCAAATTCATTTCTCAAATGTTTTCTCTCAAGCTATGAAGATCATCCTCCACTACATACTTTTATTATTGATGCTAAACCCCTGCACAATGGACTCTGAGTTTAGGAGGCAGAAAGAAGGCTCCACACGCAGAATATTAAAAGAAATTTCTGAACATGCTCTTCAGAAAAGGTTCTTAACCAGTCTGTTTAGCTCTAGGGTAAATCTTGCAGAGATCTGCACACAGTAGGTGGGAGTTTCTTTCTTTCCATCTGCCACACTAAGTGCAGAGTGTGTTTTGTTTTGCTTTTTTATCCAGCTCCTCTCTTAGTATTGGGAAGTGTATAAACTTACATTGCTTTAATCCTAGCACTTAGCCTTTGACCAACAGTTCAATTTTCCCACTTTGGGGGATTTAGAAGGCGGATTTGACCTTGCTGAGTATCAGAACTTGACCCAAGTCCTGGTTTCCATTTCTGGTGCCCTTTTAGCTCTGGTCAGATCCCAGATCATCAAAGATAAAGCCTATCAGAGACAAGAATCATTTCTGACCCATGAGGTTCAGCATCACCAGCAAGAGGATTTTGGTTCAGTCCCATTCTGAACATGATAAAAAGAAAATGGAGTTGCTCAGTTGTGCAATTGCTGCCCTGATTTCTGATCTGTTCTCATAGTTGCTAAGCATAAAGCTTTTTCAGGAAGCATCTCTGTTCATGGTGTTTGAAGAACTCACCACACAGGACATGTCAACTGTATTGCATAGAAAGATGATGGCAACAGGGTGTTATAAAGACACTTTCTTCAAGCAGCTGATTCTAAATCCATCCTGTCCCAACAAAATGACCAAAAAGAAATGTTCTTTAGCACTTCATAGCTATAGCTGAGAGTTAATATTCAGAATCAAGTCCATCTTTCCTGCTTTAACAGAGTGAAGGCCCACAGCATTTAAGCAGAGGCTGTTTTGTTATATTTTTTCTTAAATATTATTTAAGTATATGTGTTGTGTGAATAATCCATCAAAACAGCCTGAAGCAGGAACAGAGACAACTTTTCTTTTAGTGACTGAACTTTTTGTTCCCACTGCTGCAACAAATAATCTTAAAAAAAGTAGTCTTACTGGTTGCCCTAAGTTTCTTCAACACTCTAAATGATGAAGGACATGAATTTCACAGTGGTTAAACAATGTTGCTCCTGAAATTCTCAAAAGTAAACAGGATGTTTTAAAGTTTGCAATGAACAGGAGCTCAACTGATATTGAGTATTTGGGTCTGTGTATCTTTCCTTTTATATGTCTCATGCACTCTACATTTGCTAAAAGGAGATAAAATGAAGCACTGTCATTCCTTCAAGTTTAAAATCTTGCTTCTCAATCTGTACATCATAGGGGCATGTGTACAGATCTATGGATTAATTGTATTTTCTTAATTTTTCCTCATCAAACAAGGAAAGCAATCCTATTTCCAAAGAGTTTCCAACAGCAGGGACCCTACCCTCCCAAGTAGGAAACCATGTATAGAAAAGCAAAGCTTTAACTGCATTTTTCTGTGTGTGAAAACCAGTGAGAGCCAAAACCTGGCCAGTAATTTGAAAATATGAATCTACCAGGCAACACTGTGGAATGTACATCCTTCCTAATTAAGCATCACAATTTTTTCTATCTTTTCATTAAGATAGGAGGTGGTATTTCCTATTCAGAATGCATTCTGTAATTAATAGGTGTTCTGTACCTATGTATTTTTTAACTAAATATTGGACTAAACCAAAACCCCAGGGCAGAACAATCAGGACCTAAGTCCTGGCTTCCATTTCTGGTGCCCTTTTAGCTCTGGTCATATCCCAAATCATGAAAGATAAAGCCATTAGTGCAGGGCTGCCTATCAGAGACAAGCATCATTTCTGTCACCATTCAAACAGAGATCTGTATCCAAACTCCATGTCTACTCACATTGTTATACAGGACTGAACCAGAACCCAGCTGAACCATGGCACAGAAAGAACCTAGTTCTGCTCTTCTGGCTCATTGCTCCAGGATGATGAGACACCAGGACTGGCAAGGAGAACATGAGTGCACCCATCTAAAACTTTTTTAGGTCACAAACTCCTATCTTCACATCTGTGCATACAGCTAAGTCTTGGGGGGGCAAGCAAATGTGTAATCAACCAAGTTTATTTTAGAATCAGCCACTCAATCAGCAGCTCAACTGGGCAAATTGGGCAACAGCCACAGAAGAGATTCATTTGTAACATTCTTTTCTTAAATTATGCTCTGACTCTTTTTGGCTGAGCATTGACCCATTAAATTTCATGACAGGTTCAAAGTCAAGCAATACCCCTTACAATTCTTTAGCTCTTTTTTTTTTTTCTTCAAGAGCATTAGTTAAAACTTACCTCAATAATGTCTGAGAAAAGTATTTCAGAGTATTGGCAATGTCAGTTCCAGAGGGCACGGGGTAAATATTGTGGAGAACCCGGTTGTGATACTCCTGGAGATAACGGATTTTGGAAGCAACTACATCAAAGACAAAAAAACAAACAGAGAAATTTTTATTTAGGTTTCTTGCAGACTTTGCCAGGATCACATCTATTCCTACCATTTCTGATTTTCTTTTCTTTCTTTTTTTTTTTAATTTAAGAATCACATTGTAAAAAAAAAAAAAAATATATATATAAAAATCTCTCCATTCCTTCAATTTTGATGGAATGAATTTAACATTCCAGTGCAGGAGTGTCAAGGGGAAGGCACAGAACTGAATGCCTCCACCTCCAAGGCCAACTTAGTGCTGGAAAATATTAAAAAAATAAAACAAAACAACCCACAAATAAAACAACAAAAAAGTTCTGCATTTCTGTGTCTCCAAGGATCTCTAGATTCATTTATAATGAATGAGTCACTGGATCACAGGAGGCTCATGTGAGATGGAGAAGTATTTCCACAGCCAAAGCAGAAGATAGAAGCTAAGCCACAGAGCACTTATGTGATTTACTTTAGGCCACACATTTGCTTCATCTAATGAACTAAAGATATGAAAAGCTCTGTGTGTTTATTTAAGTGCCTTAGGAAGCCTGATCAAGCAGGTGGAGGGATTTCAAAGAGCAGCAGGAACCATTACTGAAACCATTTTTTGTTTATGTTTTAATCATAGGATTGGGAGGGACCTCCAAAGTTTATCTAGTCCAACCTCCTGCAGTGAGCAGGGACATCCTGCACTACATCAGATTGCTCAGAGCCTCAGCAAGCCTGGCTTTGAATGTCTCCGGGGATGGATGGGGTCTTCACCACCTCTCTGGGCAGCCTGTGCTAGCATCTCACCACCCTCATGGGGAAGAACTTCTTCCTAATGTCTAGTCTGGACCATTGTTCCTCATCCTCTCACTCCATGCTTGGCAAACAGCCCTTCCCCAGCTTTCCTGTAGCCCCATCAGACACTAGGAGGCTACTGTGAGGTCCCCCCTCATAGCAGAGGTGCTCCAGTCCTCAGATCATGGCATTACCTGCATAGCACTAAACTTTGTCACCAAGAGACACCCAAGCACGCTTCTCAACTCTTTTTTTTGCTCTGCTTAGGCTAACCAGCTCTACTGGGAAGCAGAGTGGAGCTTGCTGGCAGAGGGACACAGTGGCTCAGCTGCACTTCCCAGCCAGCAGCATCACTCCATGTGGACACAGTGAAAGCAGAGGCAGCCAGGAGCTGTTAATCACATCAAAAGCACACCAAGACTGTGTGACAGGCAGCTAAAAGAGGAGATGCTTCTGAATGACCTCAGCCTTTGGCATCCAGATGATGACAGTCCCCCGTCACACTGAGACATACCTTGGCTCCCCCCAAGGCTCCATCAGTGAGAAAGATTAAATCATTCTTCCTAAACATCATATCCATCAATATTTGGTTCTCACTGTCAAGCAGCATTTACTAAAGAATGAATACAATTAATTCCTCCCTATGCCTCTCACTGCTGCCATATTTGAGCATTTTAAGAACATTCTGGGTTTTTTTCCCCTTGTATCACTAACAAGTTGACTGAGAAGGGGTGACATCATATCCATCAATATTTGATTCTCACTGTCACACAGTATTTGCTAAAGAATTAATACAATTAATTCCTCCCTGAGACATCCCTGTGCCTCTCACTGCTGCCATCCTTGAGCATTTCAGGATCGTTCTGGTTTTTTCCCCCTGTACCACTAACAAGTTGACTGAGAAGGGGGGACATCGTATCCATATTGGAGGAAAATGGACAGAGAGGAAGGAGAGACATGAAGACCACAGTGTCTGCACCTGCTGTTGGAGGTCCAGCTTGAGATATCAAGAGAATAGGCTGCAGTATGTACTGGACTTCACATCCAGTAAACAAAACTACCCCTGAGTACTCAGTCACAATCTCAATTCAATTATGCAAAAAAAAAAGCCTAGGAAAAAATAATCATCAAGACAAGAGCACAGCTTGCTTGACAAGGAACCCAGTCTTTCAGCTCACAATTGCCCTCATCATCATCATCCTCATGGCAAGACATATGTCACAAAAAAGAAAGGCTCCTCAAGGTCATTTCCAAGGTTGCCACCATGTTACCTGTGTTCCATACAACCTGCCAAAGAGTTTTGGGGTGGCCACAGCTTGATGTTCAGACCAGCCCCTTTCTCATCTTCTGTTCTGATCAGTCTGTTTCCTCACTCGTAGTTTTTTTTGTAGCTGTTCTTAGTAAAATTAAATTCATTATGACTTAAGACTTCTTCCCAAATTATTCTGGTTCTCATCTGTTAGTCAATGAGGATAGAAGCAACAGCTGGGGTTTGAAGGTTTGCCTGGTAGTGATGTGTGCACATCAACAAAATCCTTGTCCAAGTCCACCACCATTTGTCATAAAATTGCAGAGGAGGGAATCTTGAAGTTATGTAGAGATAAAGACATCTGGTAATGCCACAAGAACTAGTCAGGGAAGCAGCAAAACATAATTCAGTAGTTAGAAGGCACAGAATATGTCCATCAACCAAACATTCTACCTGGAGTACCATGAAAGAGAATGTCAGGAGGCTGAAAGATCTAAAATCAAGACCCCAAATAAATCTTAAAATAGAGAGCAACAGGAATAGAGTAGGCCAAGATGAAGTAACTTGGACATTACAAGGGGATGAAAATTAAAAACAGCCATGGAGAAAACATGAAAGAGAAGCTCAGACAGAGCAGACCAAAAGCATTAGGAGCAGAGAAGACAGAATAGAAAATGCCAAATGCTGGGACTGAAAGAAGTAGAAACTCTTCCACATGCCAGTTTGGGGGGGGAAAAAAGCATAATTAATGTGTAAGTAGCACAAAAAAGAAGAAACAACTACAGAACTCAAGTGGGAGGGTGGAAGAGGCAGAAGGAACAGAGAGGTACAGATCTAAACACTGCCCACTTCAGGGCTGCTGCAGGGTCAGAATATTGTGTCTCTGTTCATAAGGACAGAAGTGCATCCCCACAGCAATGAATTAGCAGCCACGTAGCATTTTCACAGCAACATCATCCATCACTGTAAGTAAGCAGGAAAGCCTAAAGGAAAAATAAAATACACGAGCATGCTTTTCTTTAGCTCAGGCCTGCATAAAGACAGGGATCCTCCACAGTGACCTGGGGGAAGGAGACAGTGAGTCCTGACACTTTGAAGGCTCAGATCACACCATGGCACTGGAGACAAACATCAGTCC
>VZTY01025159.1:0-49336 GCA_013400935.1 Turnix velox | reverse complement strand
AGGGGCAAAATCACCTCTCTGACTTCTTCTAGTTTTCTCTTTCCCTTTTTGCAGGGTTTTGGGGACACTTACCTCAACTAAAAGACTTCTAACAGCAGCCAAACAGCAAATCGATGTCAAATGTCTCAAATGAGTGACAGGTAACGACATCTGCCTTGTTAGATCACATCACAAGCAGGCTCACACCACCAGCAGTGGTCACTTTGGGGAATTCAATTCTTCAAGTCTTCCTCCTTTGTCTTTCTTCTTCCGAAGTAATTGCTGAATGAGTCATGGGCTGAACATCCTTGAGGGACAGAGTGACTGACTCAAATCAGTAGGAATATTTTGCCGATGGGAGAAGGATGAGCCCTGATTCTGTAGCCATTACTCACCCCAAGTAGCACCCGTTCAATAAGTCTGTTCATGTAAGTAAGCCCTCAATGATGTGAGTAATGGTGGCAGATTCTGGCCTGGAGTTATTACACAAAAACCATCTCAATCTCAGGAGAAAGCTGCATGACTCAGATCTAACTTTTCCTCTTGAAAGTTTTAAATCCAAAGTTATGATGTGCCATTTGGCTCCTGCTGAAGCTGGTTTGAAAAGGCTGCGCTGAATAATAAAAAAGATCAAGCTTTTGATGTCGAGTTGCATGTTCAAGCATAAAATCCAGCCTTGATGGTGAAGCTTAGCCTGGCTTATTTCACTCAGGCAGGGACACTAAACAAGAGCCTTATGATATTTCTCGCTTAAAGGAAATGTGTGTGCATTTTTTTTTTTTTTAAAAAAACCTCTACTTTTGACAGATAAGTAATTGGGAAACATCTGGCCAAAGTGAAAGCAACAGAAGTGATTCCAATCAAAGGTAGTTCACTGCAAGCTTTTAATCTCAGATCCAACAGAAATGGCAGCCTTAGCACTTAAAAAAATAAATCTCAGCTTTCTGATGAAGTGTTAAAAAAGTCAGCAAAAAAGTTTGTATGCATCCACCAGGAGAAAGAGGCTAAAGGGAGGAGGAGAGAAAATATTGTCCTGGGCACTCTGGAGGTGTGTGCCAAGGGCTCAGAGGCAGGGCCAGTGTTTCCACACTATTATGGGGTTTTTGATTGAAATCCCAGCATCTGTGTGGCTCAAGAACTGACACGCTCCTGCAAAGGCTCTTGCTGAATGGGGCTGTGGGGGCTGTGTGTCCCCAGGACCTGGTCCCACTGGTGTTTCCTGCACTGGTGACTCTGTGTGCCTCTCTGGTGAGTGGGTCATGGTGGGTCCACATGAGCTCTGGGAGGTTACTGCAGTCCTGAGAGCTCTTGTCATCTTCTTCCTTTTCAAAAGCTTCATCCAAGCAATGCACAGAGTAACGGAATTATTGGGGGGGTTTGGGTGAGTGATGTTCCCTTTCCATAGGCTCTGTTTTGCTTGGCATCATGTTCTGAAGATCTTTCCCTGTGTTTGCTGGATCCTGGTGGTTTGGAGGCTCCATTAATGTAAATTCCAAAGTTATGCAGATGCTTCCCTTGGCTAATTGAGTTAGAAGGACTTTGCACTCCCTCAGAGGTCTCATGGTGTCTTGGCTGTTGCAGCAGCTGTCAGAAATGGTCCTCCAGGTTTTTTTAAATTTCAAGCAAGCTTCATATGGGGACTTTTGGGCAAAGTTTTAGATATTTCATTGTTTTCTGTCAAGTTTATGTGTGTCGAGCCCAGTCTCCATGGCCTTCATATCATTCACTTGTGGTGTTGCATTAGAGGAGAGGACATGACAGCCACCTCTATGCTTTGTAGGTTCTCAAAGGGTGGTGGTGGAGCTGTTGCTTCTTTAAACTACCCATTTTTATATTCTTAACAAGCCATAACTAAAAGCCTACAGCAAACCTCACTGCATCCCCATGCTCAGCATCCAACTGCAGACCTCAGCTGTGCCAAGCAGGGCTGGAGAGGGGCTGCAGGGCTCTGGAGAAGGGATGGGAGTGGGCAAGCAATGGCCACACATTCCCTTGCCCCCCCTGCCCTCTGGGGAAGGAGAGGGTCAGTGCTCCAGCACAGCAGCCATTTTAAGCTGCCTCTTGCACAGCTGGAAATCATTGCGATAGCATCGGCTGCCAAGGAGAATTATGAGATTTGGCAGAACTGGGAGGGAAAGCAGTAGCAGCTAAATCATTTGTGAATAGTAAGGGCTTCAAAGACATGGCGAGGGGCCCTGGCTCCCTGCTGGGTGCCAGCGTGGGTCCTGCTTCCCCATGCTCAGCCCAGCCCCACTCATGAGTATGTAGTGATAGGATGAGGGGCAATGGTTTTAAACTAGAGCAGGGCAAGTTCATGTGAGACATCAGAAAGTCTTCCTCATGAGGGTGGTGAGACACTGGAACAGGTTGCCCAGAGAGGTGGTGGAGGCCCCCTCTCTGCAGATATTCAAGGCCAGGCTGGATGATGCTCTGAGCAACCTGATGTAGTGCAGGATGTCCCTGCTCACTGCAGGGGATTGGACTAGATGGCCTTGGAAGATCCCTTCCAACACTGTGATTCTATGATGATGGCACCTGGGAAGGATGAAGGGCATCTGCAGGTCTTACATTGCCCTGCTGCCTTATGAAGACAGGCTGAAGGAGTTGTGGTTGTTCAGCCTGGTGAAGAGAAGGCTCAGGGGGGACCTTATAGTGACTTATCAATACCTAAAGGGGGCCTACAGAAAGGCAGGGGAAGGACTTTTTAATAGGATATGTGATAGAAACACTAGAAATAATGGATGCAAATTGGAAGAGGGGAAGTTCAGGCTAGATATAAGGAAGAAAGTCTTTACAGTGAGGGTGGTGAAACACTGCAACAGGTTGCTCAGAGAGGTTGTGGATGCCCCCTCTCTGGACGTGTTCAAGACCAGGCTGGACATGGCACTGAGCAGCCTGATCTGGTGGGAGGTGTCCCTGCCCATGGCAGAGGGGTTGGAACTTGATCTTTAAGGTCCCTTCCAACCCAAACCATTCTATGATTTGTTGCCCCACCAGGGACAGAGAGCTGGAATTCCTTACCAGCAGTGAGTAAAGCATTTATGTGTCCTCTAATCCCACCACAGTAATCCTCAGTAAGACAAGAGCAGGGAGTTTACAATGTATTCCCTTCCAAATTAATTGCTATTATTTCGATTAAAACACATTATCATATAAATATTTGATTAAGAAGGCGATTAAATCTTTCCTGCTCCTGAACTTTGACAGCTTTAGAGTCTGAGATTTTATAGCTTGGCGCCACATCATTATTTTGCTCATTAGCCACGTTTAATAATTCGATCTCCTAATATGCTTTGCCATTTGGAACTTGCCTTTGTGTGCCAAGTTCAAATCGATGCTGTTAGTTATTTGTGCCACTGCAGATAATTAAATGAAAATTAACTCTGGCTAGATGAGTCTTTGAGAGAGGGAGTGGGTCACCAAGCACAGGTCAAGGGGGTTTCTCCTGACATTGGCTGTGTTGATCCAAAGCTGGCCTGGAATGATGTCTCCTTTGGAGGGGTCAGGGGGGCTCCACTAATTCAGAAAGTCCCTTTTCACTCTGTAAAGCTGAAAGAGAGTGGGAAAACTTGCTGTGGACTCTTTAAAATGACATGATAGGGTAAAATGGGGGGCAGTTGAGACATTGGTGCAGGGAGGGGAAGCACAGACAGCTCTGGCAAAGGCTGACAAGAGGTGTCCCACTCCCCTGGAACACATCTCTTGGGGGTGGGGGATGCTGCCTTCCTGCCCTGGCTCCTTCTGCTACCCCAGGCTGGTCCTGTTGGATGGCAGGGTGTGCTGCAAACTCCTCCTTTCCCCCAGTAGGGTCAGGTCCTTGCAGGCTGTCTAGAGGCAGAAGGATGCCTCTGTGTCTCACAGCTTGCTCCAAACACCCAGAGCTCTCTTTCCTAATTTAAACTGCAGACAAAAGGTTGCCTTACATGGTCACGGATGCTATTTTTAGGTTTGCCAATTAATCCATCTCCGTTCGAGCCGGATTAGAAATCACATACCCCCTTAATTATAGGTGTATAAACTCCAGACTGGCAGCTGTTTTGACATTCTCAGCTGGGAAATTTGCCCTAAACAGCCTTTCCCTCCCCCCTCCTCCTCCTTCTTCACCCTCCCCAAGCTTGCAGTCCTGGGGCTGCCTTCATGCCCATCTGCTGCCATGGCACCGCGCCTGCTGCCGGCACGCTTGGATGGCTGCCCCGGGACACAGGTGCCAGGCAGCAGTGAGCTGAGATGGGCAGTCTCCCTCTTTCTTCTTTCTCTCTCTTTTTTTTTTTTTTTTACTCTTCCCACTTCAAAATCTCTCATGTGTCTCCCCCAAGCCTTTTTTGTTTTTATGTCTGCTAAAGACATCTGCCAGGAACAAGAAGGGACCCATGTTGGTGCTTCTTCACTGGGGACTGTGGGAAGCACCTGCCTCATGTGATGGGCAATGGGGCCAGTTCCTGGCACCACTGAGCCTCATGAAGAGTTGCTGGCCCAAGCTTCCCACACCCAGCAATGCCAGTCATAGAATCATAGGGTTGGAAGGGACCTTCAGAGGCCATCTAGTCCAATCCTCTGCAATGAGCAGGGGCATAGAATCATAAAATAGTTTGGGTTGGAAGGGACCTTCAGAGGCCATCTAGTCCAACCCTCTGCAGTGACCAGGGACATCCTGCACTAGATCAGGATGTCCAGAACCTCAGCAAGCCTGGCCTTGAATGTCTCCAGAGGGGGGGGGAGCTTCCACCACCTCTCTGGGCAACCTGTTTCTGTAACTCACCAGCTTTGCCCACCACACCTCTCTGTGCCCACAGAGAAGGCAGAAGACCACAGAGGCCATACATTGGGGCTAGTGTGCACTCCCCAACCATCCCTGGCTGGCAGTGCTGGGACCTCAAAGGGTGGGATGTGCCCCTCTCTCAGCAAGAGTTCCTCTTTGGGAAAGGGAAATCTGAGTGAGAAGTTGCCTTATTTATTTTAATGCCAGTGGGAGAGATTTTAAATATGAATGTCCATGGTATTGCCCATTTCTAACACTGCCAGTTTTACTGAATGGTGAGTTTCTGGTGAGAACCAGAGGAGCAAAAAGGGAAATAAAAGCAAATTTCAGAGAAAGTTCCATGGGTACCTTCCCTGGGATGGGTCTGTCTCCAGCCCAGAGGCTGGGGTTGTGCTGTCATTGAGGACCATCCTGTGGCTCTGACTTGATTAGATGCTGTGGGGGTCATAACTAGAGATGAACCAAGAGCTGTGAGCCCCAACCCTGCACCTCCATGGGGTCTCCTGCATGCTACCTGGGAATAGGGCATGGAGGAGGAGATATGGGTGTCCCCTTCCCTCACACAGTCCTTAGCCACTCTCTGCTAAGACTAATGAAGAAGCCAGCAGAGGTAGTGAACTTACAAATCTCAGCAGTGGGAGCTGAGCAGCCACTTGATGACTTCATCTTGATGTGCTAACCAGCAACAACCAGTACCCATTGGGGCTGGCCAGTTGGAGTGCAAAGCTTGGTTAGATACTTAAAGCACCTATGGCCATCCAGACCCTTCTTGTCTGCTGCCAAGACAGTGAAGGAACCTGTCCAGGAGATGAGACACCCTGCTCTGATGCCTCCAAGTTCTTGCAATAGCCAGGAGGAACTGCAATTAACGTCTGCAGCAATTTCTTCATTATCATAATGACAGTGCTCAGCAAAATATACAGGAGACATCAATGGTGACACCCAGATGCTGGAACCATAAGATGCCACATGGAAAATCACGGTGGGGTATTAAAAAACTAGACTTTTAAATGGTACATCTGCCTCTCTGTAATGTCCTTGTCATCTATCAGAGTGCAGCATCTGGTTCTTTGCTGTCGTTCTTTGACTTCCAGACAGCCATAATCTCAAGTGCTTTAATAATAACACAGACCTGCCAGACGGGGGAGAGGATGGAAAGGGGATGGGGAGCAAAATTGTGCCTTTTGTGCTGTTCATCCCAAATTAGAGGGGCAAAGCAGAAAAAGAGTAAGTGTGGTGGGGAACTGGAAGTGCTGGAGGGGTGAGATATGCAGGAAGAGGGTCTGAGGCTGCACAGCAGGTTCTGGAGGACTCAGCTGAAGGCATCACAGTGTAGAAGCCATGACTTTGGCTTCTGGCATCTGCATTTCTGGGATGAATTTCCATTTGTAGGTTAACTTGGCCAAGCCTTCAATTGGAGTGTGTCTGTCCCATCACAAAGGGGTTCACGTGGCACCTCCCTTCTCATGAGACACTTGGAAGGGTCCTGTGACCCCTACAGCATTTTGGGCTCCCTGATTGTGGGAATCCAGACCTGGTGTGCTGGGGCTGTGGAGAGTCCACCTTAAAATCCATCACAAGGCTGGGAGTGTGAAGTCTCCATGTGGCTGACACATCGTTGTTAATCTCCTGGTGTGTCTCCTGATGAAGTCAGAGGAAATTTCTGGGGTGTGACGGAGCCCTGAACAGCAGTGACTCCATAGAGAGGACCTGCAGCCATGGGGACAAGCTACACAGATGTAAACACACCGACACTGCTGGGGTTGGGTCACACTTGCTTTGAGATGAATAAAGGGGGACATGACCAGTGTCCAGTGTAGAAGGGGCACTAAGGGAGGAATGTGAGATGTGGGGATGTGGGACACCAGGCTGCCTGATGCCACCACAAGATGGCGAGCGAAGGAGCCTCTTTGAGGACTGTCCTAGGGAAAGATATCGGGCTCTCTGTTGTAGGATCTGAGAGGAAGTGGCAGAGTGTCCTGGGACACCCCCTTTTTCTGACAGCCTGAATCTCCAAGGGAGGAGCTGACTCCCTGCGTGCTCTCTCCATCCCTGCTGGTGCTGGGATGACCCATGTCTTCCCCACCTCCAGCAGCTGGTAAGAGCCAGGACAGGAGGGGGTTAACATCAGACCCATTAGAGCTGATGGGGGGCACCTGAAGGGTGAGGAGACCTTACAAAAAGGACAGGAAGGGGTAGGAGCTCTTTTGGAGGTCCTCCTCTAGGACCAGCAGAAAGGCCCTTTCCTGTGTGGGGTGGAAGAGCATGGCTGGGTGAAGGCAAATAGTGGAGATGCTGGGGTTGGCTCTATCAAGGTGAGAAAACTCTGGGATGAGCCCTGCTGTAGGATGGTGGTGATGGCAAGCACTGGGGCTGAGGTCTTGTTCATCTGATTCTTTCTTCTGAAGCAATCAGCTCTCTGTGGCTGTCCTGTCCTCTTAATATTCCCCTCCTGAGCATGTAGTGGGCTCCCATCCTTTGCTGGGCTGTGGGTCTTCTTCTGGTTGATTTGACCTGACAGGAGGGTTTGGGCAACCCCCAAGCCAGGCTGTTCCTGATGATGCACAGTGGGAATGTTTCCTCTCTTTCCTAATTTGCAAAAGGGGCAGCCATGCTTCCCCTGGTTGTTTCTGCTGGAAAAGCTTCCTGTGGAAACCTGCTCACACTTCCCCTGGAGGAGATGTCTGCAGGAATAAAAAGGGCTTTTTGTTAAATAGGTGCACACGTGGAATTTGTAAGTGACCTGTCTGAGTGCTGCTGATTGGGGTGAGCACTGGCAGGGCTTGGTCTGGCTGCATAAGGACATTGAGATGTTGGAATGGGTCCAGAGGAGGACCACAGAGGTGATCAAATGGCTGGAGCACCTCCCTTATGAGGACAGGCTGAAGGAGTTGGGGTGTTCATCCTGGAGAAGAGAAGGCTCAGGGGGGACATCATAGGAGCTTCTCAATACCTGAAAGGGGCTACAGAAAGGCTGAGGTAGGACTTATTAATGGGATGTGTGATGGCAGGACTAGGAATAACAGATGTAAATTGGAATAGAGGAGATTCAGGCTGGTTGTAAGAACAAAATTCTTTTTTGTGAGGGTGGTGAAACACTGGAAGAGGTTGCCCAGAGAGGTTGTGGATGCCCTCTCAATTCCTGGAAGTGTTTAAGGGCAGGCTGGATGAGGCACTGAGCAACCTGGTCTAGTGGGAGGTGTCCCTGCCTATAGCAGGGGGTTGGAACTAGATGATCTTTAAGGTCCCTTCCATTCTATGTTCAGTGCCAATGACCTCCAGAACCAAATCCTGGTTCTGCACCACACCCAGCATCAGAGTTCCCTTATCTTTCATATCTTTCATATCTCAGTGATCACTTTAGTGCCTTATTGAGACCAAGGAGAGTAGTTATGGCAGCTTTTCTAATGGGGACCAGTAATCTACTGTCCCCACTTCTCCAGTGCTGCTTTGACTCACAGAGCTGTTTGAGTAATTGCAATTTGTGACGTACCAGAGGACCTTGTTTACTATTTTCTAAATGTCTTTTAGTGCATGGAAACTTCTGGTTGCTTTGCCCTTTTTAGACAGCAGGAGAACAGAGAGATGAGGTTGTTTTGCCCTGCTCTCTCTCTCTCTCTGTTTGTATATGAGGAGATAAGCACTATATTATGTTAACAATCTGGCAATATGTGATAAAGCAGAGATACTGGCCCAAGCTGGAACAGAAGCTTTATCTCAGGAGGGTGCCTGGATTGGGGGGAGATCCCTGGCTGGAGCCAGTGCAAATGCTGCCAGCTTCACCTTGCCATCAGAGGTGAAGTTTGTTCAGGCTTGCTCTAAACCCTGGCGAGTATCCAGACGCGAGGCACATCTCTGCTGGGTCATTTTAGGTGACTGGGGTTAAATATTGATTGTTGTGAAGGGCTTCAATGCGTGGGCAAGGCACTGCAGCTTAGTGGTAACATTAGCTGAGCCACAGAGAATGGCCCATTGGTCCCCAGCGTGTGTGCTGGGGTGATTTAGCCTCTTGTGAAAATGGTTTATGCTAATGCAGCCTGTGCTAAAAGCATGTCTGTGGCCTGGGACTGCAGTTCAGCTGAGGGAGACAACCAAAGTCCTGGCAGCAATGCTCCCTCCTAAGGGCTCAACTTGTGTATTCATCAGGGGACGTTTTGCACTATTAATGTTGAACTTCCCTTCGATGGTTACCTGAAAAATTCTCTGAAACAAGATGTACTTTTTAAACCAAACAAAACATCTGGTTACAGAAACACCAAATCCTGGTTTGTTTTGTTTTGTTTTGTTTTTTTTTTTTTCACGCAGCACTGAGATTAAGTGACCCAAGAGAGCCTGCCCTATGATCATGCAACAGCTTTGTACCATCTGGATGGGCACCCAGCCTCTCCTGAAGGAACTTTATGCAGGATGGGGTCTGTGTCACACCACCCTATGGCCAGAATTAATGGGGGCCATGTGTAGGATGGGGCAGTCTGGTGCTGAGGAGTTTGGGCAGAGAGGGTGTGATGAGTGATACAATGTGGGGTAGTTGGAAGATATGAATCGGACAGTGAAGCAGTTGGTGAATTAACCTCACTGTCCTGATCCCAGCCTTGACTTGTGAGCCTGGAGAGTAGGGTGCTTTTGGTCTCTGATGTCACACATCTCCTTGCAGCCTTCCTGAAATCCTATGTGCTCTTGTGCACCACCAAATGCCCAGAAAGCAGTGGTTTGCAGGTATGTGTCCGGTCTCCTTTGGAGCTGCCCTCCCTGAGATCTGTACCACCCCTCTGCCCATCAGCAACAGCCTTGGCAAGGATGTGGTGGGATAGGAATTATTTCTCTGAAGTGTAGAGACTACACTCTGGATAAATTTATTACATCCTGAGAGACAAACCTCTTTTTGCAGCAGCAGTTGCCTCCTGCTGCTCACTTCAGCCTGAAACCCATGGCATCCCTGCCTCTTCCCCTCTCCCTGCCAAACCCCAACCATCACAAAAAACAATTGTTTCTTCTTCTATGGAAGTGGAAGCCCATGAGCCTGGTGGCTTTGTGCTTCCAGCTTCCCCATAACTGCTCTGCCAGCCCTTTCCTCACCCAGTTATAGAATCATAGAATAGTTTGGGTTGGAAGGGACCTTAAAGATCATCTAGTTAACACCCCTGCCATAGGCAGGGACACCTCCCACTAGAAAAGTTTGTTCAGTGCCTTGTCCAGCCTAGCCTTAAACACCTGCAGAAAGGTGACATCCACAACCTCTCTGGGCAACCAGTGTTTCACCACCCTCACCATAAAGAAATTCTTTCTTATATCTAGCCTGAATCTCCCCTCTTTCAATTTACATCCATTATTTCTAGTGCTCCCATCACATATTCTCTTAAAAATCCTACCCCACCCTTTCTGTAACCCCCTTCAGGTACTGATAAGCTACTATGAGGTCCCCCCTGAGCCTTCTCTTCACCAGGCTGAACAACTCCAACAACTTCAGCCTGTCTTCATAAGGCAGTTGCTCCAGCCCTTTGATCATCTTCGTACCCCTCCTCTGGACCTGCTCCAACAGCTCAATGTCCTTCTTATGTTGAGGACTCCAGAACTGGACACAGTAACTCCATGTGGGGCCATGTGGGACCTCCTTGGCCAGCAGGATCCCTGTGATTTCTGCAGAACCCTAATTGTCTGCAGCCCCAATTGTCTGCTGAAATGGTGGAATACAAAGAAATTCGATGTCTCCATGGGTTTACCTAAAGTGGTGTGTGCCTTGCGCTCTCTGAAGGCCATGTTTGCCCTGGTGGCTGTTGTGTGGATGCAGGTGAAATGTTCCTGGAGCAAAGTCCAGGCAGTCCAGCCGGCTGTGAGCAGGAATCCAGCTCGCTGCAGAACAAACACATTACGCCAGCGGGTGAGCTGGAGCCACATTCCTCAGTGTTTTTGCCTGGCGTGGATGTTCCTGGGATAGAGGAGCTGGTGGGGCAGCTGCCAAGTGGCCCCTTCTCTTCATTGAAATGAATGTGTAGTTAGGCTTTATTGGATTCAGTGTTAATTAACATACAGGATAAATCCACTCCTTTCAGAGTTGCCTCTTTTCTCTATCTGTTGGCTGTATTTTTGTGGTCAATCTTGTATGTAGCTCTTTCTGCACATCTTCCTTTTGTGACTGTGGAAGTGTTGGGTGAAAGGGATGTGGGGAGGTCTCTAGTTTGGTCTCTGAGCTGCTGCCAGGGTCAGCTGTGCCTCATCCTGAGAAACTCCAAGGACACAGCCTCCTTGGCCTCTCAGGCACTTCTCCAGTCCTCCAGTAGGACTTTTCCTCATGTTCAACCTGAATATCCACAGACATGTCCCATGGCCCCTTGGCATTCCTCCAGCAGCACAGGACGTGGGCTTCTGCCCTTCCAGCCTTGCCAGCCCACTCTGCCTGACTTTCCACACTTGCAGTAGTTGGGGTGAAGAAGTCTGGTGGGTCTGGGGATACCCAATGACGATTTTCATCCCAAGAAATCCATATTTTTCAGTAGAAACAAGTACTACATGCTGTGCTGCTGGCCTGGGTCAGTCCTGAGGTCTGCTCAGACCTTTCCTCATGACTAGGAGACTGCAGATGTCTTATACAGCTCAGAAATCAAAACATTGCCCCAAGAGGATGTGCTTTTCTAGTGCCCAGCTGCAAAGCCTGAACTTTTCTGTCCTATGTAAAAGCATTTATTTTTCTAAAATGTGACTTACTGACCATTTCAGCTGGAGCTGGAGTGGTGAATGCTTCTGGGATAGAAGGTTTGGATGGAAATGCTTCCTCTGTGAGCTCCAGAGGGGTGGAGGAGTCTTATCTCTCTGTAGTCTCCCTTGGCAACATCCATCTGCATGGCTGAACGAGCTGCTGGAGGAGTTACTTCATCCCAGCCTTTTGTTTTGTTTCATTGGAAACCAAAGTCTTTGGCCATGTTGAAGTTTGAATTCTTGTAGCATGTCTAATCCAGGTTCAATGGCTCACTTGGGTCCCAGAGGTAGGAAACTGAGTAGAAATAAATACAGGGAAGGAATGGTTAGGATGTAAAAGAAACTGGGTGGGGGGAGATAGGGGAGGAACCATGAAGCTTCAGCAATTTGGCAGAAAGCCTCTATAATTTTTTTTTTGTGATGTGGCTCATGAGTTTTCATGAAATCTCCCAAGGGAGATGGTTTTGAAGCCTTTGGTGGCATGGCCAGATCATTAAGAAAGTCCTCACTGATTGAAGGATTTTGGGTTTCTTGGCACAGCTAATGGGGTTAGTACATCCTGTGGGATCGAGATCCTCCTGGTTTTCTGTACTTTTCCTCCTGACTGGTGGCAGCAGCAGGGGACAGTTTCCTTGGGTAGTGTCTCCTTCAGTCTGCAGTGATGGGTCTGCCTTGATGCTGGTACCCTGGTAGCATCAGGTGCCCATATCTCTCTTGCTTCTGTATTTTGTAAGCTTCATTCCTCATTGCTGCTCTCCCTTGAGTTCCTCATGTGCTCCCAGCCCTCATAGAATCATAGTTCAGGTTGGAAGGGACCTTAAAGATCAAGTTTCAACCCCCCTACCATAGGCAGGGACACCTCCCACTAGATCTGGCTGCTCAGTGCCTTGTCCAGCCTGGCCTTAAACACCTCCAGAGAGGGGGCATCCACAACCTCTCTGGGCAACTCATCCTGCAAGTGTTACCCTCTTCCTTCCCCAGAGGCTACCACAGCACAGGGCAGTTTCTCCTCCTTTTTCCTTCCCAATGGTGCTAAGGGGCTGAAGGGTGTCTAAGTCACACCCCAAGAGGACCAGGATCACACCTTGCCATCACTGCCTCTTGTTTGACAGCACATCATTGGTAGTGTCACGTGATAACTTGACACTAAATAATACAAGACCTGATATCACTGTACAGATCGTTTTGCTGGCTTTGTAAACTTAACCACGTTACATATTGCCATTGAGTCAGGAATGGCCTTGCTTAAGTTAAATAATTGATCAGGATCAATTAAATGCTTTATTGCATGTATAAATTAGGTCAATGCAGCCAACACAGAAAGAGGCAGAAAGGGATCTCCCAGTGACACAGCTTTGGGGACGCCCTTTGGAGGTGGAGAGAGGATGCAGGATGTTCCTGGAAGGAGCTTGTTCCCTCTCTCCCACTGAGTTACAAAACTTGTTCTCCCATTCTGAGAATCATCAGCACAAAAGAGACCATAAAGGCTTTTAAGGGGACTTCCTTTGACTTGCTTGTCAGGAAGGACTTTGCAGTGAGCTGGCAAGTGCCTGCTGCTTGCTGGCTGCCCTCCTCCAAGGGCAGGGGGAGGATTAGGTGGGATGGATGTGTTTGCAGTCTTCCTAGCTAGTGTAAGAATTACTTTAGTATGAGAAGCCCTCTGGCCTTAACTTCTGAGAAGAAGTTCTGGGTCTTCCTGATCCAAGGTAGACTGTGCAACACGGATTTTCCGGGATAGTGAAACATGGTGTTTTTAAAAGAAATCATCACAGAATCATAGGGTTGGAAGTGACCTTCAAAGGCCTTCTAGTCCAACCCTCCTGAAATGACTGGGGACATCCTGCACTAGGTCAGGATTCTCACAGCCTAATCAAACCTGGCCTTGAATGTCTCCAGAAATAGAGCCTCCACCACCTCTCTGGGCAGCCTGTGCTGGCATCTCACCATCCTCACAGGGAAGAACTTCTTCCTGATGTCTAATCTAAATCNCTTAAAGATCAAGTTTCAACCCCCCTACCATAGGCAGGGACACCTCCCACTAGATCTGGCTGCTCAGTGCCTTGTCCAGCCTGGCCTTAAACACCTCCAGAGAGGGGGCATCCACAACCTCTCTGGGCAACTCATCCTGCAAGTGTTACCCTCTTCCTTCCCCAGAGGCTACCACAGCACAGGGCAGTTTCTCCTCCTTTTTCCTTCCCAATGGTGCTAAGGGGCTGAAGGGTGTCTAAGTCACACCCCAAGAGGACCAGGATCACACCTTGCCATCACTGCCTCTTGTTTGACAGCACATCATTGGTAGTGTCACGTGATAACTTGACACTAAATAATACAAGACCTGATATCACTGTACAGATCGTTTTGCTGGCTTTGTAAACTTAACCACGTTACATATTGCCATTGAGTCAGGAATGGCCTTGCTTAAGTTAAATAATTGATCAGGATCAATTAAATGCTTTATTGCATGTATAAATTAGGTCAATGCAGCCAACACAGAAAGAGGCAGAAAGGGATCTCCCAGTGACACAGCTTTGGGGACGCCCTTTGGAGGTGGAGAGAGGATGCAGGATGTTCCTGGAAGGAGCTTGTTCCCTCTCTCCCACTGAGTTACAAAACTTGTTCTCCCATTCTGAGAATCATCAGCACAAAAGAGACCATAAAGGCTTTTAAGGGGACTTCCTTTGACTTGCTTGTCAGGAAGGACTTTGCAGTGAGCTGGCAAGTGCCTGCTGCTTGCTGGCTGCCCTCCTCCAAGGGCAGGGGGAGGATTAGGTGGGATGGATGTGTTTGCAGTCTTCCTAGCTAGTGTAAGAATTACTTTAGTATGAGAAGCCCTCTGGCCTTAACTTCTGAGAAGAAGTTCTGGGTCTTCCTGATCCAAGGTAGACTGTGCAACACGGATTTTCCGGGATAGTGAAACATGGTGTTTTTAAAAGAAATCATCACAGAATCATAGGGTTGGAAGTGACCTTCAAAGGCCTTCTAGTCCAACCCTCCTGAAATGACTGGGGACATCCTGCACTAGGTCAGGATTCTCACAGCCTAATCAAACCTGGCCTTGAATGTCTCCAGAAATAGAGCCTCCACCACCTCTCTGGGCAGCCTGTGCTGGCATCTCACCATCCTCACAGGGAAGAACTTCTTCCTGATGTCTAATCTAAATCTAAAATCTGAGATTCATTCCCAAAGAAGTGAAGTTTCTTGCTTCAGAGGATGTGCTCTGAGAGATGAGTGACTACTCTTGACCAGTCTCTCCTGCTACTTTTTACTCTCATGGAGTCTGCTTGGGGTTTGTTGTGATAACTTTGCTTATTCTTTGTCTTCAGAGGTGGTATTTTTATACAAATGCATCTGTAGATAATACCTTATAAAACACCTCCTGCACAGTGACAACTTGCTGATCTTTCAGCTTCTGCTGGGGAAACTGAAGAGGTTTTTGTCTGGCTGTAAATCCTGGAGATCAACATGTTAATGAAGTATTGAGTGAACTTTGAGATGGGTGTTGCAATGTCCTGAGAGCTGCATCACTTATCTGGATTACTTTTCCGAGGACCCATGTCCTGTCTGCTGTGCAGGGAGGTTCACGGAACAGTCCAAAATGCATTGGTAATGCACACAATGCATTTTGTTTTAATTTATAATGTGTCCTGAGTCGCAGCACACTGCTAACCCCTTGTTGATCTGGCTGGGGTGCCTCCTGTACTGACAGAGCCCAGCTGCAGCCTGCACTGAACGTCTCTCCAGAAAAATGTGGTTCCCCTTGACTCTAAATCTCCCTACCTGGTAGCAAAAGTGATTGCCTAATAACCCCAAGATATGGAAATATTTATGATGCAAGGATTTCTGGGCTAATATGTGGCTGGTGCTGTGCTGTGTACACAATTCAACACCAACACCTGCTTATGGCAGGGGGATTGGAACTTGATGATCTTTAAGGTCCCTTCCAACCCAAACTATTCTATGATTCTGCCACCTAATTTTGGTAGTCTTAACATGAGGAGGCATCTGTTTCTGCACACAGGTTGCAAACCTTCCCTTACCGGTATAATCTCCTGCCACCAAAATCATTGCTCAGAGGGGCTGTGTTCCTTCTTTTGGGTGCTTTTGAGGTTTAGTGATAAGGGATTACTTAGAACTATAGCCAGAAGTTTTATGGAAGGGGAAACTAGTGTCTGCAGGAACCCTGGATGCCTGGAAAGAGTTAACTTGCACCACTGGCTGCATGACAGCCCCCAGCTGTCTGTGCCTTCCCCTCCAGCAGTGTCTCTCTCCCTTATTTCATCAAAGCAAGCAACAGGCATGGTTTTAATTTTCCATGACTTATGAAATACGATCCTGGCTGTAATAAAGAAATGATTTGGTTTGTAATGGATACATGAGAAATCAATTTCCTATTTTTAAATGAGGCGGGATTAACAATGAAGGGAACAATAAGCAGAGCAGCAGGGAGAGAAGAAGGATGAGAGGAAGCCCCAGCAGCCCCCAGACAGGGCTGACTGTGCTTGGATGTGTTGCACTCATTTGTTAATGGCTTCAAAGAGGCAGTCACAGCTGTAGTGCTTCTTCCAATGTACATTTATTTTCTGCTTGAAAATTGTCATGTTGGGAAGATTGCTAAAGGTTCGTGACTTTCCTTCTAGCTAGCAGTGACACTTAAGGTGCAGTGTGGTTGCTGTTTTATTTCATCACTCAAAAAAACCAGCACCTTCATAAATGTTTTGGGCACAGATGCCCTCCACAACCTTCCTCCAGTGTGTGCTGCAGGGACAGCAACCAGCAGATGCCTCCTTGTCCAGGAGGTTGGGAGCAACTAGAACTGAAGCTGCTTCCAGCTTCTTTTCCTAAGGATATGGTATAGAGGAGAGAAATTCTTATTTGGAGATACTGCAGCAGTTGGACAACCTCTGGGGAGTTTTCTGTCTGTCACTGCTGTAAAACTTGTTGTCACCCTCCTTTACCTTCCTCCTAAAGCACTTCTTGGGGAACCTCAGGCTAGAGAGTTAGCAGCAGTCTCAGAGTCAGAGCTGGCAGCTCTATACACTGCATCCCTGCAAAAAAAAAAGGCATTTTCCCTTACATGATGTAGAGAATATCCTCTACACCTGGGAGAATCCTGTGCTGGTGTCCCATGTACTCTGCCTGTGGTGGCAGAGCAGTGAGGCACATTAGAGAGGCACAGGGATTAGCCTTTAGCTTTATGTGTTTTTATTCCCCCTCCACCACCCCTACTCTTTTGAGAAATTGAGAAATTCACCTCCCTCCTGTGTGGCATGAAGTTGTGACCCATGTGGAGGGGCTAGTGCAGGCTGTGTGCTGTAGAGACACTAACTTCACTCTAGGACCCTGTTCCAGATGCCTGCAGGCATCTCAAAAGGCAGATTGCCCTTTAAACCTTGGATTGCAGAGAGTTGCCAAGCCACACCAAGCCTTGCCAGTGTGTTCTCGTGTGGTTCACAGATGTGCTGTTGCTGCTGTCCTCCCCATGCACATGGCCTAAGAGGAGCTCAGAGATCACAGTGTCCCTGGAGCTCTCTGACATGGGAGGTTTGGGAGTTGGAGAGCTGTGGCTTGTTGGTACCAGCATCCCCCACAGCAATCATAGAATTGTAGTATAGTTTGGGTTGGAAGGGAACTTAAAGATCATCAAGTTCCAATCCTCCTGCCATGGGCAGGGACACCTCCCACTAGATCAGGCTGCTCAGTGCCTTGTCCGGCCTGGCCCTAAACACCTCCAGGGAGGGGCATCCACAACTTCTCTGGGCAACCTGTTCCAGTGTTTCACTACCCTCACTGTAAAGAATTTTTTTCTTACATCAAGCCTGAATCTGGCCTCTTCCAATTTACATCCATTATTTCTAGTCCTCTCTTCACATACCTTATTAAGAAGTCCTACCACTATCATAGAATCATAGGGTTGGATGGGCCCTTCAGAGGCCATCTAGTCCAACCCCTTGCAGTGACAGGGACATCCTGCTCTAGATCAGGTTGCTCAGTGCCTCAGCCTTGGATGTCTCCAGGGATGGGGTCTCCACCACCTCTCTGAGCAAACTGTTCCAGCATCTCACCACCCTCATGGGGAAGAACTTCTCCCTCATGTCTCATCTAACCCTGTGCTGCTCTAATTTAAAACCATTGCCCCTCATCCTATCACTCCATGCCCTGGCAAATCACCAAACTGCAGTCTGGACTTACTAGAGCTGCTCTTCTGGTGCCAACATCTCCTCCTGGCCCAGCTCCACGTTTGTGCTAAGTGGCTTTGGAGCTGCCCCAGGGGTCTGTCAGGGGTTGGAATTAGAGCTACATTTGGCTGCCTGGATTGGCTTTTCCTTCCTCTGGATGCTATTGCTTTTTTTAGCTTATCTCGGTTCTGCATGGGTTTGTGAATTCCTGCTGAAGTCTCTAACAAGATTTGTATGGTGGTTCTCTTTTCTTTTTTTTTTTCCTTTTTTTTTTTTTTTTTCCTCTGGCAATCATAATTTGACCAGAAATAAATGTCTGGGGAAAAAAAATTAAAAATCTCTTTTAAAGTATCTTCTTTGTGTAGGTTTCAGCAGCCTGCTTGAGAGACAAGCCATAAAAACTGATGGGACTTTTGGAAATTGTTGGTGGGACTTTCTAGGATTGGGCAGAGGTTCAAAAAATGCTCTGTGATCTTCTCCACATGAATCTGTTATTGCTGGGGCAGGTACTAGATGTGTTATCACTGCTAAATCCCTTTTGAGGCTGGAGGGGTGCCTGAGTGTAGATAACTGTGATGAAATAGTGCCAGATTTCTGGCTTTACAGAATAAAGACCAATAAAATTCCAGAAAATCTTCTACTTAGGAGTGTCAGAAGGATATTGTCTTTATTCTCTAAGACCACCAGTCAACCCACAGCTCTCAAACAGCCTCCCTCTCCCTTTCCCAGCTGATATCCTACTTAAATTATAGCTTGCTTTTATTTTTTTCCTTTACTGGCTACTTATGAAGTGTCAAGGAACTGTTGGGGCTGTCCCAAACTAAAGGGCAAAATGAGATCAAATAAACAAACAGAAAGCTCAGCAAAGAACTCACGGGCTGTTCCTTTCACTGAGGAAGGCAGAGGCAGTTCTGTTGTCCTGCTCCATCATCACTGCCCCGTGGCTCTTTGTGGACTTTCAGTTTAGCATTAGGGCAACCATGGAACAGGCACCACTTACCTGAGCTTGCTTTTCTGTTCACCAGCTGAAGGAAAAGCACCACAGAGGTCAAAATGCCCAGTGAGAGCCAATGTAGTGCATCATCAACAACCAACTCCATGATGAAGAGTAATGAGTGCTAATTTGGAATTCAGAGTGCTCTGCTCTGACATTCACAGGCAGCATTTCACTGCTCTCCCAGCCAGGTACATCTCTGGTTACAGTAATTGTCTTGCAGTTATGGAGCTAATTGACTACTGCAGCAAGTTATGGAATAAATCAGGTTACTATGGTAGCCAAGGTTTTTGGAAAAGACAATTTCTCAGAGCACAAATGCCATTTCTCTGAATTTTGCTGAAAACAGGTCTGTCATCAGAGAATTAGGAGAGATTTGAAGCGGGGTTTCACCTTTTTCCCAGTAAAAGTTCTGCAGTAAGCTGGATGTTGCTTTCCACTTTTATATATTTATTTGGTGTGACCTTCATTGTGTTGACAGAATACAGAAGACATCTCAGAAAGAGAGTCGAAGGAACAAGACAAAATTTGGCCTTGAAACATCAGAAATTAATTCAGAGGATGGCATCAGTCTTGGAGACATCTCAAGATTAGACCAAGGTTTGGGTCTGAGCTTTGTGGACTTATCTGTGCTGACAGAAGTATTTGGCACCAAAGCCAGACTTTTTGCCTGAGGAGAGGAAGGTCATTTAGAGGGTTTGTAATAACATTAAGGGATTCAAGCACAGTCTTCTCTGGACGTGGTGCATCCACTGCTGTGCTCTCTTGCTCAGGAAACTATGGCATGGACAGGGTACCACATAGAATCATAGAATGGTTTGGATTGGAAGGGACCTTAAAGATCACCTAGTTCCAACCCCCTGCCATAGACAGGGACACCTCCCACTAGACCAGGTTGCTCAATGCCTCATCCAGCCTGGCCTTAAACACCTCCAGAGATGATTAAAGTGTGATTTTGATTTTTTTCTCTCTCTTATTTTCAACCATCGGTTCATCCACAAGTGTTTTAACAAAGTATTTTATTTCTTGCTTCCCAGAATACCAAGTGCATTTTATAACCCAGCTGTTGTAAAGGTTATGGCTCTGGACACATCATGCTCTAGTCTCTCCTCTGCTTTCTTTCTCAAAAATCACGTTTAATAGGCCCAGGGTTTATCTGTAGAAATTTATTACATTTGTTGCCTTTCCTCTCTTTCTTTTAAAAATCAGGAGGGGGGGAAAAATTCAGATTTCATTTTAAAAGCATTTTGTTCTAATTCATTTTGGTTTTATGAAGCGTAGTGGTTGTTGGAGGGAGAGGAGCTGAGATCATAATCTGGCACAGTCGAGTTAAGTTTCTAAATTTTAAACTGCCGCCTTCTCTCTTTTTAAACATTTTCTCTGCCAGGGCTAAACATTATGATCATTCAAAATGTAAATTGCACTCCCCATAGATGCTGAGGGGCTGTGAGTTTATCTACATACAAAGGAGCTGTAGAATGAGTCATGTGGAAAGTTATTTTTCTTCTTCTCAGCTCTGATGCTATGGCAGTTTTTCCCCACATTTTCTCTAGTTTCTGGGATTATTTGCATGTGGTTAAAACATGTGGAGCAAGAGAAACACAAATGGTTTAAATACTTCTGCTAAAAGTGTCCATGATGGGCCACTTTCTGTGGGATATGTTCTGTTCTATAGAAGGAATACCTGAAGAAGAACCATGAAGGCAGCAGCAGTCAATAGAATGATCTCCCAGCTTCTCAGGGTATAGAGGAGAAAGCGAGGATTTAGTCAAAATAAATGTTCCATTCCCTTCAGAATTCATAATGTTTATGTGAAATCCTAAATGTAGACTCAGGAAGCAGTTAGAAGCTCTTCAGGCTGTGACCTCTCCTAGCAATCTTTGAAGGGCATCTGTTGACCAGCCCTGGTACTGTTTGTTTTGCAAGGAAACGGGGTCTATAAAAGAGCTTGTTACACAATGTTAAGTGATTTTCATTTTGCCAAGCAAATATTTGCAATGTATTTTGGGAGATCGAGCATTCAAAGTGAAAAAGCAGGATACCTGCCAGGGATGGGATGTGGGAAGCGCATAAAGGACAACTTTGATTGGGATGGTCTTAATATCTTAGATCTAAGGCAACATCTCAGGGCTCCTACCCCTATTTTCATTGAGCTCTAAGGTTTTAGGCATCTCCAGAAATCCAGAAAACTCTTCCCAAAGTGTCTTCACTCCAACAGTTCCACGAGTTATTTTTGCAGAAGCCAAAGTGCTGTGGAACAGAGACAAAGTCTATGGCCTCAGCAAATGAGCAAGGTCCTAATATGGGCCTTTCCTGGAGAACAGTTTATTTTATAAATGCCTGAACTATCTAAGTTGCAAAGACAGTATGTGGCTTTAACTAAGCTGGCTTAGGAGTAGATCACTACTAGTCAGCATCTAACTTCCTCAGGTGAATGTCTCTCTGTGCTGTGGTATTGACAGGAGGCTAAATTTATATGCACATAGTTTATAATCATGGGGCTGAGCTCATATTTTGTATAAACATTTATTTCAACAATAAAGAACAAGCCATTCAAAACACGTGGAATCACAGGAACAGGAGACACATATAATAGCAATATCTTAAATAAGCATTAGCAAAACAAAGTCATCTTTCTCTCTCATAACAGTTACAACTTCATCCTTTCTAAAAAATATTTAAGCCATGAAATGTGCTTAGGTGATGGATATATCTATATACAGCATCCAAGTTTCCTCTTCCCTGTGGAGCCTGAGACACTGGGGTGGTAGAAACAACCTCGAAGGCTGGATTGGTTTGTGCAGAACCAGGCAAGTAATCTACAGACATGGTGACTATATGTGCATGGAAGTGACAGATCAAGGATCTGAAGGCCACGTGGACATACATTCCCTTGGCTGCTCACCTACTGGCAACAAACTGATGTAGTTAGAAATCATGAGGTCTGGAGTTACATCTAGAATGCTCCTACCTATATTCTAACTAAACTAAGACCTACTCTTCATTACAGCTCCTTGCTCATCAGTGTGCTGTTGCTCTTCCAGTGGTGATTGGGTGAAATGTACAAGCAGATTGATAAATAGCTGTGGGTTTGATCAGTTACAACTGCTTTATTCTCATCTCTAAGGCAAGCATTTCTCTTTCTATTTCATAGGGAAGGTCAGCATTAACTTGCACTTCGAAGTATTGCTTGATTTCTTCTACCTCCTTCTCCCAGAACTCTTTGGAGATATCAAACAGTTCGGTCAAGTTGACATCTTCTAAACCCTTCAGGTTGAGAGATGAGTCAGCAGGGATGTAGCCTATGGCAGTTGGCTTGGCAGAGGCTTTTCCTTCAATTCTGTTGAACATCCACTCCAGCACACGGGAATTCTCTCCATAGCCAGGCCACAGGAATTTCCCTTGACTGTTTTTCAGGAACCAGTTAACGTGAAAGATCTTTGGTAGCTTTGCAGCTGGACGATGTGCCATGCTCAGCCAGTGGGCCAAGTATTTGCCAAAGTTGTAGCCAAAGAAAGGCCTCATGGCAAAGGGATCATGCATAATAATCTTCCCTGTTTGAAACATAAAAAGAGAATGTAAGGTATTAACTCTAAAGCACAAAAGATTCCATTTCTCTTAGGGTTTACTACCCATGGTCCCATCAACCTCTGAAGACAATTACCCATCTGCATCTGAGCCAAAGAGCTTTAAGAAACAATGCAAGCATCACCCCTGATGTACAAAATAATTTAATTTTTGTAATCACTGGAAATCAATTTAATTTTTTTAATCAGGGGAAATTAATTTCTTAACTTTCATGTCAGGCAGACAAAACGAAAAAAGTTCATGTATTTAAGCTGAGCTCTAGCAGAAGATAAAATTTATTTAGCCCACAATGTAAGAAGAATTTCATATCAAAGCTTCTGCAACCTTGTGCCTGCACCCTCTTCTATATACTTGCCACCTAGGGGATTCTTTTTGCTTTTTTTTGACTTTTACAGAGAATTTGGCTTTTAATTCCAATGGAAATATTTTCTATTATGAAAATGCACAGGTTGCAAAACTCGCTGCCAAGAGTGAAATGCAGAAGAGAAGGGGAGGAGGACAGAGCAGGCAGTCCAGAGGGGATTGATTTTAAAACAAGTAGGCAGATTAAATTTTTGATTTACCTTTGTGTTCAGCAGCTGCTGTTGCTTCAGATCTCATAGCTGCTCCTATAAATACTCCATGCTGCCAGTTGAAGGCCTCATATACAAGAGGAACTCCTGCAAAGAGCAAAATCACTCAGTGATTAGAGATCCAGAAACATTTTTCTAACAGGTTTTGCTACCTGAGATCCTTCCTTTTCTGTAAACTGCCTACAGCTGGGTCATTTCTCTAACTGTTTCTTCTCTGAACTAATTAAACTGCAAGTAAATTGAGGCAAGGATGGCAATTTGCCATGTGTTAACCTGGGTTAGTGAGTCCTGATCTCTCTCCAGCCCTTTATGATTATTGTTATTATTATTATCATCAGTTTTGTGTTGACATCTAACAATTCAGGTGTTGAAATATCAGTGAGGATGGCAAAAGCTAGTGCAGAGAAGTTAGGTTATCACAGTTATTTCTTTGCTTTTACAGCTGTGAAAGCACAGTCTGTGTCTATGCCCAGTTGTGTTTCAGCCCTTCCATGGTGACCATTTCAGAAACCTTGACTCTTACCAGCAGGTCTGCGGCCTCCAAATATTATCCCTTCTATGGGAACACCTTCAGGGGATTCCCAGGCAGGGTCCATGATGGGGCACTGGCTGGCTGGGGTGCAGAATCTGGAGTTGGGATGAGCACAAGGTTCCCCTGTAATGGAATCACATGAATGAAAAGGTTTCAATGTCAGAATTCACTTAAATTCAGCAGAGTGAGCCCTGAGAAATCATGGAGAGGGCCCATTACCATTCTCAGAGGTCCAACTCTTGTTCTTCCATGAGGTCAGTGTTACTCCTGGTGCTAATGGCTCATCCATGCCTTCCCAATAGACACCTCCATCACTGGTTTCTGCCACGTTGGTGAAGATGGTGTTCTTGAATATGGTTTTAATAGCATTGGGGTTTGTTTTGACCGAGGTTCCAGGAGCAACACCAAAGAAGCCATTTTCAGGATTGATAGCCCTCAAGTTGCCTGGGAGTGATGGAACAAAATATAAGTGAATCAAACTGTCTTCATTCCACACAAAATTTTGCAGCATCTCTTACTGCAACCAGTACTGAACCATCAAAGAATTCAATTTCAGAGCCATACCTTGTTCATCAAATTTCATCCAGGCAATATCATCGCCCACACACTCAATTTTCCACCCTGGCAGACTTGGGTTCATCATGGCCAGGTTAGTTTTTCCACATGCACTAGGGAATGCTGCAGCAAAATACTTCTTCTCACCTTCTGGATTGGTAATGCCCAGGATCTTTTGAAAAATTAATGCAACTGTTAAACAAGGGCTTTTTTTTCTTGCACTTTTCATTTTGAAGACTCTCTCCCACCACATCATTTAGTTGACAAATAACTCAAAACTATACATTGTGAATCAAAAAGTCTACTCTTCTCACCCTTAAAATATCTGTAAGGATTTCCTGGGTTTTTTTAAATGACAGGTAGGTATATAAATCAAACATTTCTCATTAAGGACAGACAGTATAAAGCTCCTTCTTAGTCAAGGCAGAAGAAAATTAGGCAATATTCTGCTGGCTACATGGCTGCAGTGAAGTAAAAGCACTTCATACATGGATAGTTTGACACTTCTCATAGTCTGTAGATATTTTTCTGAGCCTGTTCTCTTAGGGACTTTGAAATTCCTTTTTTCAATGGCATTTAACAGTGGTTGAATGTTGAAATGACAGCAGAAAGCATATGCAGGAAGGGTGTGAATCAGAACTCATTTAGAAAATCTAATATTTGCTGATTTTTGAGGGCATCGATCCCTTTATGATATGAAAGACAATTTCCCAAATTCTCACTAAACTTTTTCTTTCAGGATGTGATGTGGATTCCCAGTGATGATGTTTAGGCTCTGCTCAAGCACAGATCTGCCTGTAAGAAACCACTGTCCAAAGTCCCAAATCTTTCTTGCCTTCTCATTTTCCAGGTAGTCTTTAAAAAGTTTGTTACTTAACGTTGTGGGTAGTTTCCTATTTCTCACAATCCTGCCAAGTGATAAATTCATGCCTAATACCACAGGACTGTCCTTACGAGACTAATTTCATTGAGAGCAAGACGTGATGTATTCCTGTTGAGCTAATTCAGGCTTTAATGGCTGTTCAAACACACATGATTTAATAGTCCTTACCAGCATGTGCTCAGCTAGCCAGCCCTCCTCTTTGGCAATCCTGCTGGCAATTCTGAGAGCGAAGCATTTTTTCCCCAGTAAGGAGTTTCCTCCATAACCACTGCCAAATGAAATGATCTCTCTGCGATCTGGGAGGTGGGCAATCAGCGTTAAGTCGGGGTTGCAGGGCCAGTTGTTGATTAATGGTTCTGCAGGACACAACATTGTACTCATGAATGCAGCCATTTCCATGCTGGATCACACTGTTGTCCCATCAGCATCCAGCCTCTCACAGCAATTCCTACCAGATGCTTGAAAGGAAACTCCCCACAACCTCTGTAAGTACTAGGGATAATCATCTCCTTCCCATTCAGCTTTAATTTGTTTATTTGGGTTGTGAATCACAGAATGGTTGGGACAGGAAGGGAACTTAAAGATTATTTAGTTCCAGCCCCTCTGATTACACCAGTTTGCTCCAACCTGCTCTTGAACCCCTCCAGGGCTGGGGCACCCACAGCTTCTCTGGAGATCTGTGTGGTCTCACCACCCTCTGAATTGCACAAACCACCCTGATATTCAATTTGAGTGTTTCTCATATGCCAAGAACACAAAGTCAGCTCTAAAGGATGCCCCTGGAAATCTCCAGGAGTGACAGTTTTAAATGTCTCTTACCTTTTAGAGGTAGAGGACACCCAACTGAGTGAAGGCACTTTACAAACTCCCTGTTGCTCAGGGCTTCCAAAACAGCTGTTCCCATCCGTGTCATGATCCTCATGCTGGCTACTACATATGGGGAATCTGTCAGCTCGATCCCAATCTTGGACAGAGGTGAATCAATTGGCCCCATGCTGAAGGGGATGACATACATTGTACGTCCTGGAAAAAAAGAGCAAAATAAAGAACTTAGAATCACAGACTCACAGAATAGTTTGGGTTGGAAGGGACCTTAAAGATCATCTAGTTCCAACCCCCTTGCCATGGGCAGGGACTTGAGAAATAACCTTTATTAACATGGAAGTTGTTTCTCTCTCATTCAAAAGCTATTTGTCTTGTGTATGTTTCTGATGATGTTTTTAGCATTGTCTACTTGTGAGCAAGAAATTTTCTCTTCAATTGTGCAAGCAGCTGTTCTACTGAATTGTCCAGCCAGCAGTAAAGGTGGGTGGAGGCCAAGTTCTTTGTTGGTGTAAATCATTGACCTGTAATTGTTGGTGGGGATAGGTGTTCTCCTGTCTCACCTCACTTCCTATCTACTGCTCAGTTGCTACATGAAGTCCTGAAAAACAATCTGGCAGATTTTCCTATTGTGCTTTTCCCTTCTTTATGAAGAGAAGAATGATGGAAAGAGATTGAAGACTCTCCTTGCATTTGGATCCATGGTAAAGGTCCAAATGGAAGCATCAAATTGACTAATATCAGTGGTATAAACCTAAACCTTCAACTAAAAATCTTTTTTTAACGATTAGAGTAACTACCAGCAGTAGTGTCACTGTTAATCCTAGAAGTGCAGTGTCAACTGTCCTTTTCTTGCCTACCTTGCATGCAGCCTGGGAACCTGGTGTTGAAGGCTTTCTCAAAATCCTCCTCAGACATCCAGCGACCCAGCTGGCTGGTTCCAGTTTTAGGGATGGGAGTGGTATCTCTCTGTTCCTGAGTGATGATGACAGTTTTGCTCTCGATTCTTGCAACATCTCTTGGATCAGTGAGTGCCAGCCAGCTGCATTTCACCAAAAATCAGGAAATTAGACTTTAAGTATCACTATAGCACTTTTTACCCTTCTTTGAGACTGGTTTAGCACAAAAGGGTAGGATGTTTTGTAAGGCCAAAGCTTCACTGACAGAGCAAGTATCACAGTCTCAAAAGCCAGTCAGATACATTCTCTTCTACAAATTGTTTCAAGACTTCCCAGTATGAATAACAAATTATATGGCCTAGAAAATTCTGGTTACGTGTTAATACAGTCCTTTGCCTCTTATCTCACTCTTACTCTCTGTTGCTAACTTGCAGGGAAAAGTTAATCTTGTTTAATTCTCCTTCTCATCAGGGTGAAGCTGCTTTGCAAGGGGACCACAAAATGCTGCCTCAAGCAAAGTGGGTGCCAAGCAAGTACTTTAAGTGTTGGTGTAAGTGCTCGTGGGATCAGAATCCAGCTCAGTGAATTGGCATGGACCTTCAAAAAGGAAACAGTGAGTATAAGCATGTTCACAAAAGTGAAGGAATTTATTAAAAGGAGATCCTTTTATTCCCTCTAAAAAATTTTTGCCATAAATTTTCAACAGAGAGGATCAGTTTACATTTTCACCTCTGTGCAGAGAGATCTTCCACGAGCATAAAAATGTTCTAGTTATGCTGTCATAACCATCAGCACTACAGCTAAGCATATAATTAACAATGAATAATTTATCTGGTGGATCTTGCCCTTTTCTGTCCCAAATAGTCTGCAAACAGATTGCCAAATTCCTGCACTCAGTTATTACAAAGTCTTTGCAGATTCCTTCTGTGAAGATCTCTTGGTCGGCATGTAATTCCTGACTATGTGCTCCCTGTTAATATTCCCCTTTCATGGAGGGTTAGTTGGGAGAGATGATGAAATATTTGAAAAAAGTACTTGCTGAATTCATTACAGTCAAAGCTCCTCAGCAGGATATGAATAATGCCTGTACTGAATAATATTTGAACACCCACGGAGCTATTTGAATGTCACTATAAAAAAAAAGTGTTTGATGAACAAACTAATTGACTAAAATAGTCGAATTCTTCAAAAGATGTATTTGCTAAATAATATTTAGCCATTGCTAATGATCAGTTACATAACTCTCCTGACATTATTTCAGTTCCCTCAAATAATGTCAATAGAGACAATGAACAGTGGATAGTCCAAATCGATAGCATGCTTTATGTTAATTTTTAGAGGAAAAAAGTTTGCTTTTACTGAGTTATTTCAACTGTGTAGGCTACAGTGCCAAAATGTTCCTGGAAAGCTCATAGTGAAGCAGATTTAAAAGGAAACAGGATAGAAAATGGACATTGCAATTCCATGTTTAGCTACTCACCAGTTCTCGTACTTGCTCAGCTTCTTGATCATGCCCTGTTCTACCATGAGGTCCAGAATTTTCTTGTTTTCCTCTTCTGAGCCATCACAGATGTGAATGCTCTCAGGCTGGCACAGCTTGGCATTGCTTTCAATGAAATCCCTTGCTTCTGGAGGTAGGCTCTGCAAATCCCCCTGCACAACCTTGGGCATGACATTTACCTCAGCTTTCAGTTGTGGGGGCATTATTGAACCTCAGGTGGATCTTGTTGACTGCTTTGAAATTCTGCTCACAACCTAAAATCAAATGTTTAGACAAGTCAGCAAACTAGGGCATTGCAACCAGTGCCAATAAGCCTTCCCTGACAACCTATAATGGAAAGGTGGAGCTGGTAATAAACTCAATTGTTGGTATTTCAGCTGCAGAATATAGAGTTAACCTGGGTAACGAATAATTTCAAGATGGAAAAAAATCAAGATTTTTCTACTTACTTTCTTTATAAGGTTGAGCTGGATATCAGAGAGGATTCCGTTGTCCTTTTCAGTTGATTTTGTTTCACTTGCCTTGGAGTTCTTTTGTGAGCACTGCTTTCCAAGGAAGCATCCTCCTTCTTTAAATATTCTTCGTGGCAGTGTCCATCCCACTGGCTGAGGTGATGGAGGCTTGTCCTCTACGTCACCACTGGATGTGTCTTGGCACGGTGCCACTGACACTGTCATCACACTGAGCTGTCACCAAGCGGCCCTAACGAGGTAATCATTGAACAGGTTTGATTAATGAGTGCTGAAAGCAGGGACTCTTAGCCCCTGGGATGGCTGTGTTGAGGGAGCAGTCACAAAATGTAGCAGTTTAACCAAACTTGATCCGATTTGGCTTTGAAACCAGAAGTCTGGTAAGGTCTCAAGTGTGTGGGTAGGGTTGAGTACAACCAGTCTCTGGAACTGGGAGTGCTGGGGGTCATCCAGGCAAAGCAGCGTTGGCACATTGGGGAGGCTGATGCTTGCTAGTTGGCTGTGAAGTAGGGGCTCATCCAAGGTGTGTTTACTCTCCTTGGGAACATTGCCTGATCCGGGAATAAAGTCCAACACTGAGCACTAGCAAGCCTGAGCAACTTCCACATTACACCTGCCTGGTGGCCTTATTTTTGTCCAGGCAGTTCTGGAAAAAAAAAATAAAAAATCAAGCAATGTAAATCTAATGTTGTGTTTTCTATAGCACAAGACAGAAAGTTACAACTTATGGCTCACTGTAGGCTCTTGCAAACCAAACAATTAGTTCCCATTGCTACTAGCTCAGAAGAGTAGCTGCCTTGTAATTAACCCTTTCCTTAGAATCACAGAATATGTTGACTTGGAAGAGACCTTCAAAGATCATTGAGAGTGAACCAGACATTTACCACATTGCAGCACAAGTAAAGTCAGAATAAAAGCTTAACACTGACAGGATGAGTCCTAGTGTGTCTCCAGTTCTGAGCAGAGGGGGAAAAAAAATCATAGAATCATAGATTGGTTTGGGTTGAAAGGGACCTTCAAGATCATCTAGTTCCAACCCCTCTGCCATGGGCAGGGACACCTCCCAATAGACTAGGTTGCTCAGTGCCTCATCCAGCCTGGCCATAAACACCTCCAGGGAGGGGACATCCACAACCTCTCTGGGCAATCTGTTCCAGTGTCTCACCACCTTAACAGTAAAAAACTTCTTTCTTCCTAAATTTCCCCTCTTCCTATTTGTATCCATCCAAATCCTCAAAGTTGGAGGATTACTTTCTGCCAAAGGGGTTGCAGCCAGGCAGGTGCTGTGCAAATTTCTCTCCCTGCAATCTCTAACCTCCCATAATCTCACTCCACAAACTGTGGGCATCTCTTGAGAAGGCAGTAAATATGCCAAATTGGTGGCACTGTGCTATGAACATATGTCCATTAAAAAGCACATTAAGGATTCCAAATGTTTTTCATTTGTGATGGCAGTGGGGCTCCGAGTGGAGACATCCACTGGGAACTCTCCACACTTCAGCTTCAAATTACTGGTATTTAGGTAACACCTCCCAGCAGAGGATCCCAAAGCCTATCACAAACACACACTGACTCTCAAGCCCAAATATATCACACACCTAGTATTCAGTGCAATGAAATAACTGGAGCATATGCAAATCAGCTCCAAGATTTTCTTGCGAATCTTCTCATTTAGAGATTCAGTTTTTAGGCACCCAACAGAAGACACCAAGGGATTAATCTAAAAATACTTAATTTTCATAACTTGCAGTGGCTCCCACAAAATACAACCATAAAACAACAACAAAACCCCAAACAGCCCAGAAGTATCATTTCCAATGGCTCAGTTAGTGTGGTCTTAGAGTCTTCAACAGCATGTCCTGCTGTTCACCATGTGTGTGTCTGCCTTCTGGACCAGTGAGCTGGGAGATCTCACTAGGGAGAGACATGGGAGGTGCTATCAGGGCAATGGAAGGTTGTTTTACTTTAAAAAAAAATCTTGAGTGTAAAGTTTATTTCCCATTTATATGAGAAATCTTTTTGAGCAGTAACTGTGTTATAAAACTCATCTAATAGCTGCTACAATCTCTTCAGACAACTTCTTTTTGGCACATTTTTCTCTGTGCTACTTGACACTTGAATGTAATTCACATCAGGTGTCTCCTTGGAAGCTGTCAAATCATCTAAATGAGCATAAATCTGACATTTCTAGATGATAGTGCTCAACAAGTGCCTTGAAAGGAGTGTTTTCAGGATGTTTGCTTTGATGGACACTATTCACTGTTGTTCAAAATAAAACTTTTTTTTGAGTCTTCCACTTTTACTGACTTCCTGGAACTCAGTGCAGGAAGTGTAAAAATCCTTAGATTCTCATAAAAATTATCATTAAGAAGCTTTAACTCATCACTATGAAGCAAAGTGCAGCAAAGCAATCTCAATGAGATCTGAAAGCTGTTAATGACATCTAATACTTGGAAATTCTACTCTCTTCCCATTGCTAATTATCCTACGGCTTGTCACCTCCAAAAAGTTTGTCACTCGAGTTTTTTTGTTATAAAATTGAAGCTTTTTTTTCAAGATTCCCTGAGCTATTCTACCGGCAGAAGAAGAGTGCTCCTTGATTGTTATTTTTGCTGTGGTCTACAGCTATTTTTTGAGCCATGACACTAATCTGGGGACTCTTCCCTGGGAGGACACTGTCATCTTTTAATCAGATATCTGATGGGAGGACTAGAAATAATGGATGTAAATTGGATGGGGGTAGATTCAGGCTAGATATAAGAAAGAAATTCTTTATGGTGAGACACTGGAACAGGTTGCCCAGAGAGGTTGTGGATGCCCCCTCTCGAGAGGTGTTTAAGACCAGGCTGGACAAGGCACTGAGCAGCCTGATCTAGTGGAAGGTGTCCCTGCCTATGGTAGGGAGGTTGGAACTCGATCTTTAAGGTCCCTTCCAATCCAAACTATGATTCTATCTTTCCTGAAACCCATATCAGAGACCAGTTAATATGTGAGTAATGAGCTCTGTACCCACTGGGACCTCACCAGTGGTATTTGCTTTGTATAACCCTAACAAGTGTGAGCTTGGGGGCTCCTTCCATCTACTATAGAAGGTCACACAGGGAGTTTGGGCCCACCAAGACTTCACCTTTGCCAGCAGAAGGTTGGTAAGAGTGTGACGATGATGTTTTGCATGGCTTCTGCATTGTTTCTGGGTGGATGCACAGCAGAACTCCAGACAGGAGAGAAGGGGACAAACTGTACTAAGCAGAGTGGAAAACAGTCAGCAGGCATAAGGTTGCGTGTCCCATCACCTATGTAGCATCTGCTCAGCTCAGTTGTACAAAGCCCAGATGGCAGGGACGTTCATCTCTGCAAATAAAAACAGTCACCCTCACTGGAGCAAAAGCTGTTTGTCACAGAGGTTTGTGTCTGCTGCTGTGGAGGGCTCCCTGCTTCCTACCTGTGGAAGGTGTAAATGACAAACCCTTGCACACACAGGTTAAAGCAGCAGGAGATGTTTCAACCTCTTGCTGAAGAGCAGCCTGATGTCTTCCTGCAGGTAACTCCAGCCCTGTGCTCTTCTGCAGAGGTTACACCTCTGCAGGCCTTCAGAAATGACAGAGCAGTACCTTTTTAGATTTGAGAGGTTTATTTTTTTTCTTTTTTTTTCCTATCTCCCCTTGCCCCTTCCCTTCACATGCCATTTGTTGTTTCTCTGCAATCCTTCACTTGCCAGCAGCACTCTGTCATCATTTCAGGGTTACATAGCTCTGTCTACCTGACTGGCAGCGGGGGTTTTCCTCATTTATGTAAACACTTCAGTTTTATTTAAATACTTCAAGATTATTTAAATACTTATTTTTTGCCTTTTGTTTCTCTTGTCAATTTTATCCCTTCTCCTATGCAGTCACACCCACTGGACACAGGTCCCTATTGCCTTCATGAGACAATTTCTTAGAAGAAATATGTCTCTAAGCAATAAGTGTGAGGGCAGATTCAGAAGGTTTAAATTCCATTTCCTCTCTATGGAATTTGAAAATGGAGTTTTTAAACCTCAAGCCTTTTGCCTATCCATGGGAAGGGGGCTGAGAGGTGTTAAGGCCAAATTCTCTCTTTTCTTGTGCATTCTTCCCAGTTTGGTAGGTACTTCCCAAACAGAGGAGTCTAAAACCTAATTAGACATGATCATTATCTCTTCTCATCCTCATATCTTCATTGTAGATACTCCCTGCCTTGTCTTCTCATAGATTATTGCAATGCAAATAGTATGCTCTTATTTGAAATAAAAAACATTTACTGAAACTTTTGAAACATTTACTGTAACACCAAAGCATTAACTTGGGTTAAACCGTATTTCCTGTCCATGTTTTTCTCAGGAAAACAGTTTTGAATATTTCAAGTATTTTCTAACAGTGGAAGCAGCAATGACAGGAGAGAGAAACTGACTGTGCAGAAATAAAAGCTAGGCTACCTCTAAAGGTCAGAAGGCACATGTCTCTACTGAAAGCCCTACATACCTTTAGGTTCTTCAACCTGGCTACTGTAGGAAATTCAACATTACAAAAAAACCCAATTACCTCTGTAACAGATTCTGTGTTTACTGGAACAGGCTGCTGTGCAAACAGGCCAGGTGGAATGAGCACATTTCCAATAGGAACAAGGCAACTTCTTACTGTTTAAGACAGAACAAAAAAGGGTATGAATGACAGATCAAGAGACAGTAAGTTTGTAAAGGCAGCTCTGAACAGAGCAATAACCACAATTCACAAAACACCAGTCACTCAGTTTCTTCTCATTTGCTGTTGAGGCACTTCCTCATCTTACTGCTTAAAAAGGTTTTATGAAAAGGAGGGCTAAAAGGCTGCCTGTTTATTCCCAGAAAAGCACAAAAGAGGCACAATAACGCCTGCTATACCATATTTCTGTCACCATTTTCTGATGGAGAGGAAGGGGGGCTCTGGTTTTGGTCTTTAGGTGATTATTTGCAGGGAGGCAGACTGTAAAACTTAAGTTATCTCTGTTGATAAATACCAAGGAGTAAATCACCTGCTGTCAGTGAAGACATGACAATACAGACACCTTTAAGTATGTCCTTCAATGTTGTAGGTCATTCTAGATTTCTGTGGGTTTTTGAATGGAGAAGCTTGATTTGTGCTCTTTAGAAAATCAGATTTGTGAACTGAGCCAGAAAACACCACACAGGAAACCACTGCTCTTCTGAACCCACAACCAAGCCCTTATTGCTGATTTTGCAAGGTTTAACATGCACTTGCTGCATATGCAACGTGGAAGCAGAATTTGAACCCCTCTGGGTTGTACATCTCCTTCATTGATTCATTAGGACAATGATTTAATAGTCTCATTCTCTGGTGATCCTATCAACTTCCAAGCAATGAATCCTGTTCAGCTGCACACAAAGAACCTTTCTCAGAACTGTTTTCCTGATTAAAGATTAACAGTGTGATAAAAGCAAGGAAACACAGGCATCCTTGGAGTTTGTTTCTTACATCAGTTGGGTTAAACCTTTACTATATTTTCTCACTGTGTATCTCCACTCTGTGTTTGGCAATCAAATTCTGCACAGCTCCAGCACGTTTCCTCCACTTGAGTCAAAACAAGAGGAAAAAACTTTCTGCCTTTTAAACTTTTAACTCTGACCCTTGCACAAACAGCAGCAGAAACCTTTACTGACTAACTAGAAGGAGTTGCCTTTAAAACTTTCTTTGCTATCTCTTGGATTAAAGAGTATTCTGTAAAAACAGTGGAAGTCACTGAGGTGTAGTCAACTGTATTAACCACACTAATGTGATTTCAAATGGAAGAAATAAAGCACCTTCCAAGCAAACATCCTCCTTCCAAACAGACCCAGGCACACAGATCTGCTGCTTGTTTGCCACAAGTAGCAAATGGAGCATTACTGGATGTCAGAATTGTTTCTAAATATATCATGAAATGGTTAATAGGTAAATTGTAATCATGGTTGGTATTTTTTAGACCTCTTCCCTGACTTGTGACTGGGCAATCAATCATCCTTGGTGCTTTCAGCTCCAGGGAAGGTGGAAGAACATCAGCTTCAAGCTCATGTTATATACTCCCCCTTTTATCAATTCCTCATCTGCACACTATTATACTCCCTTTTTTGTCATGCTATAGAATTATAATCATTAAGAGTATGGAGCAGGATTTAAGAACATTGAGTCCTTTAACTTAATAGAAGTTGCTTTGGCTCTTCTGTAAGGACTGGTCAGGTTTAAAGACAGGATTTGGCTTCTCAAAGTCAAGATTAGCATGGGAGAGGGAGCAAAGCAAGGCTTTCCCCATGCTTTAGGCACAGCCCACATCTTGCACCATGCATGAAAAAGCTCAGTGCAAGGAAGCACCCTGCCCCTGAGAGCTCTGCAGCTCTCCTCACCCTCCTCTCTGCACTGAGAAGTGTTAATTTATTAGCTGGGCTAGACACTAGTCAATCAATACCCTCCAGGATGCCTTCCATCTGTCTTTGCTTTGCTCTGCTCCCATCTTCCCTCTGCTTTGAGGAATAAGTAAAGGACCAAGTCAGACTGTGTATTTTAAAGTTCCTGGATCTGAGGTCTTAAAAGCTTCTATGTGACTGTAGAAATGAGGGCCAGTTGAGTGGACAAGAAATCCAAGTCAGATCTAAGTCCTAAATGATATCTGTGAGAATAAACTGCAGCTCTGGGGGAAAAACACAAAAAAAACAGAATAAAAGAAATATTTTAATAATGCTCTTTTTTCCAAGTGATGAGTATCTTTTCTGAAAATCAGACTGTACATCTTCTCCTGAGAATCTTCCAGACCAGCACTGAAACACTAAGTTAATTGCTAATCTGCAACATTCAATTGCTCAGAACAGCAGCCAGGAGAATAAGAATATAATCCTTTTTTTTTTCTTTTTAATCTCTCTTATCAGCTGACATACTTTTTTTTTTTCTTTCATTAAGGTTTTTGGTGGTCCCCTCTGAAGTGCTTTGTCTGTGTGAAAGCAGGATGCTAAAAGAACAAGCTGACAGCAGCAGTAGAAAAGATTTCACTGGTTTAATGAGTACAGCTTCATCAAGTGAACGGTACTTAAAGGAGCTGTGTGAATTACAAGATTATATTCTCCAAATCAGGTGGTGATGGTGAGAAGGAGGTTACCTGCTGCTGTCGTTATTAAAAGGGGTGATATCTCACTGCAAAGCAGGTGATGAAGGTGGCACTTGTCCCTGGTGTAGCAGCAAAAGCAAAGGCGTGTGTTTTCAGGCCGGTGTTAAGGCACAGACACCGCTCTGACGGGTGCAGTGTGAACCAGACACACACTTGGAAACAGAAGTGAGACATTGGAGGGAAGTGAAAATGGAAAACTTTCCAGATGCCAGGTGGGAAATGATATTAAAGCTGTCAAAATAAGTCACAACAAAGACTGAGTTTTCTCATGGATTAACAGGAGTCATGTTCTGCAGGATAATTGAGTTCTCATCCACAAGATGTCACAATTAGGAGCACTGCAGGTTAAACTGGGGCTTATTTGTTTGCTTTTCTGCTTTAGTCTATCTCTTTTTTTCTTTTTTTCTTTTTTTTCTCTCTGACAGACCTGATTTCATCCAAGCTTTGAGGACAGGTGAAAAATGTGTAAATAAATTACACCATTAGTTATCTACTCTGGGCCTAATTCCAAGCCCATTTAAATCAATGACAATTCTCCTGCTGCCACTGGAGGAATGTAGGTTAAAATAAATGATAGGAAGATGGAGGTGCAAAGCCTTCATCTCAAGGAGTGTCCATCCTCCAAGCCCCAGTAATGTCAATGACCTAAAAAACAGGCTTGTCATGACATTAATTTTTCAGGGTGTGAAGGTTTTAATTTTCCATTCTTACAGTGGACTCACCCATCAACTTTTCATTACTACATCCTTTGCAGTATTAGAATCATAGAATGGTTTGGGTTGGAAGGGACCTTAAAGATCATCTAGTTCCAAACCCCCTGCCACAGGCAGAGACACCTCCCACTAGATCAGGCTGCTCAGCACCTTGTCCAGCCTGGACTTAAAGTGTTCCAAGACAGAGGAGGCATCCACAACCTCTCTGGGCAACCTGTTCCAATGTTTCTCTATAGGACCAGCTCTCTCAAGACACCCAAAACATAGAAATAGTAGTAATATCTCTGCCAAATTCAGTGAAAAGAGCCATGTGGTTCCTGGGCACCCAGCAGTGTTAACTGTACTGAGAAACACACCATATAATACTGGCTTTTGTGCAAAACAACACCTTATCTGATGGAATAGCTCAGCTAAACAGGCTGGTGGCATTTGATGCTGTTTTGTGCTAAGGATATTTCACAAAGACCAGTTTTAATGGGTTGGTTACTCTGGCAAGGAAAGCCACAAACTGGTTAGTGGTTTGGTTTTGTTAAAGGTTCATTACGTGGCTTAGTAGGACCTGCAGCAACCGCCACCCTGCAATGTGCTGTTCTCTGCAATGCTCCAAAGGGATATTTAGAGATAAAGCTCCAAATTTGGCCTTTGCACTACTATATAACAGGGTTTTAGTAGTAAGTGGGGCCTTATAAAACGTCTGAAGGTTGGAAATTGCTAGTCTAGAAGGGTACATGAGATTAAACGTTAAGTCTCTCCAATCACCCAAGTTTACTTCAAAGGCATTTTTTACAATACCTTTGAAGTGATCTCAAATCTAAAACTATGTGTTCTTACTGAATAACCAATGCTGGCCTAAAGTACAGCAGAACAATGCTTATACATCACTTTACTGCCTCTGCAAATCTACTTGAGCCAATTTTGTGAAATCCTTCAGCCCCCAAGGTAGGAGATGCTGCGGAACCAGCAGTCGGTGGCTCTTCAACAGCACTCCAGCAATATGGCACCAGGGCTGGAGTGCTTCCCCGAGAGAAACAGGGGAAGTACTTCAACTATTCTGCAAGTGGGGAAGCCAATTGAGCTCAAGGAAGCAATTGAGCTCAGCCCTGTGGGCTCCAGCCAAGTGGGAGCAGAAGAAGGTCAAGGGCCCTACAATTAAGACCTGAGAGACCTTCATCTCAGACCTGAACGTGACAAAATGGCAGGCTGCTGTTGTAGCAGGAGGAATTCTTGCTGCGAGTCAGGTTCCATTTGGGCAGGGAGGACTTCAGAGGTTCACCCACCCCTTGGCACCTCCTGGGTAATTAAAGCTACAAAAAGGATCTCTTCATTCAGAAATACAAGACCAAGAGGTGGTGTGGTAGAGAGCAGATGTGGGGAAAAGGACTTGGGAGCAATGGCGGATGAAAAGCTGGAGATGAGTCAAGAGTGTGTGCTCACAGCCCAGAAGCCAACCCTGTCCTGGGCTGCATCAGAAGGGCCATGGAGAGGGTGGAGAGAGATGGTTCTGCCTCTTTACTCTGCTCTGGTGAGACCCCAACCTGGAGTTACTGCCTCCAGCTATGGAGTTCTGAGAGAAAAAAAGACATGGAGCTGTTGGAAAGGGCTCAGGGGAAGCCATGAGGATGATGTAAGGGCTGGAGCCACCTCTGCTGTGAGGACAGGCTGAGGGAGCTGGGGATGTTCAGCCTGGAGAAGAGGAGGATCTGGGGAGACATCACAGCAGCCTCCCAGTGCCTGAAGGGGCTAAGGAAAGATGGAAAGGGAGTGTTTGTCAGGGGATGGAGTGACAAAACAATGGTTTGAAACTAGAGCAGGGTAGGGATAGATGAGACATGAGGAGAAAGTTCTTCCCCATGAAGGTGGTGAGACACTGGCCCAGGTTGCCCAGAGAGGTGATGGAGGCCTCATCCCTAGAGACATCCAAGGGCAGGCTTGCTGAGGCTCTGAGTGTCCTGCTGTAGTGCGGGATGTCCCTGTCACTGCACGGGATGGCATTAGGTCCCTTCCAACCCTGTGATTCTCTGACCCACGAGTGGGCTTCCTCCTGCCGCTGCGGGGACAGATCCCCCGTGCTGAGGGGATCGGGGAAGGGGCCGCTGGAAGCAGCGCCGGGCCCTGAGGGGCAGCAGCCGGGCGAGAGCAGCGCTCGCTGCCCACCGGGACTGGGGACCGAACTGCCGCCGGAGCGAGAGGAAGGGGGGAGGTGGGATCTTTCCCGTTGAGTGCTCTGGAGAGGGACTGTGGTGGCCATTGCGAGGTGGGAGGATGGCCGGCAGTTAGTGTGAGGCAAGGCTGGGTGTTGTCCTCAAAGCCTGTGATTTGCCTTTGGTTTTATCCTCAGCCCTCAGCCTTAGGGCTGTTACAGCTCCTTCCATCACAGGGAGAAAAGAGCGTGGTGGGAACGGTTGGGGTTGTTCAGCTTGGTGAAGAGAAGGCTCAGAGGGGAAATCAGAGTAGCTTCTCAATTCATGAAGGGGGCTACAGAAAGGCAGGGGTAGGACTTTTTAATAAGATATGTGATGGGAGTACTAGAAATAATGGATGTAAATTGGAAGGGGGTAGATTCAGGCTAGATATAAGAAAGAAATTTTTTATGGTGAGGGTAGTGAAACACTGGAAGAGGTTGCCCAGAGAGGTTGTGGATGCTCCCTCTCTCTGGAGGTGTTTAAGGCCAGGCTGGACAAGGCACTGAGCAGCCTGATCAGGAGGCGTCCCTGCCTGTGGCAGGGGGGTTGGAACTTGATCATCTTTAAGGTCCCTTCCAATCTGAACTATTCTATGATTCTATGAATTACCACAGTGAGGAGAGGAGCTGTGTCAGCAACCACAGCGTGGGACCCACCATGTGGATGGGGGCAAGTGACACCCCAGTGTGGCCCCTGTGTCCTGAAGAGGGTGTAAAACACTTGCTGATACTGCAGCCAGTGAGGGTAGAGAAGGAGGAGGAGGAGGAGGAAGGATTCTGTGCCACAACAGTGCAGAAGACCATGGTACAGCACAGTATGGCAGCAGGCACAGCTGTAAGTGAACAGGAAAGGTTCCTATTTATAGTAACTCAATGCTATTTGGCTTCACAGTTTGGATTTCTACAGTACTGTTAGCCATTTTCCCTTCTTTTCCTACAGAAGTACAATGCCAGTTGTCACCAAAGCTGGGTGTGTAATATGGTTGCATTTGAAATGCATTTTTATTAAATTCTGTGCTAGCTGGTAGTATTATAATTAAGGGGTTGTTTTTTTTTCTTTCTAAAATTCTTGTGCCCACCCTAGATAATTTCTGGTTTGGTCATGCTAATTGCCACATGACAAAGAAAAATATATCAAATTGCAACTGGGCTGTAAAAGTCCTGCATTAGTTTGGTGAAAAAATTAAGAGGGTAGTTTCTTTGCCTTTTCTTTTAAAAGGCAAGTATAACAAAGTTAAAATTAATTGGTAGCATATCAATGATATCTCTGTTGTTTTGCTAATAATGACTGCCTTTGATTAAAGAAATTATGAAACATTTTAATTTTTAAATAGATTGATGGAAATACCGATGTCACTGAGTTTGAAAAAGTCCAGCAACTGACTCCATCTGAAGATGGGAGAGAACAGGGACTTTGTTTCACTCTTGAGGAAATAAAGAGCCAGAGCTGCAAAGCCAGTGATGATTTGTCACACCCATGTGATGAAGGTAAAGAGCAAGAATATATAACTAAACTGTTGACAGAAATCCCAGTGTCCCTTGTTTTAGTTAACTGAGTTTATAGGAAGCACATAGAGCCGGTTTAACAAAGCTAACTGTGGCTTTGTGTGGGCATCAATCCACAGTGAATAAATAACAATAAAGCAATTTTGTTTGCTGTGACTGAAGTGTAAGCTCCACATCTCTGGGTGGTATAAAGCGTTCTATAGAATACATTTTAGTCTCAGCATGAAAATCATCCCAAAGTGCACTTGGGAGCTGCTCTGGGAAGCCTCTCCAGATATGAACTATTTGCCATTTCACAGTTTCAAATCTTCTTCAAAACAAAGTGTTGCCCATTCACTCTTTAGCCAGTAAAGCTCAAAAGAAATACATTACTGCTGTGCCATGAACTTAGAAATGTTACCTAATCCAGAAAGCATAAATTTATGTTACTTTTCTAAGGAATTGATCCTTTTTTCCTCAAATCTAGCTAATAATTTCAAAGAGGGTTTTATGTTATGATTTTTTTTTTACATATACTCTGTGGATTCAGGACTACCAGAAAGCTGAGAATTGCTTAACCTGTCATTTCCAAATCTTTAAATGAGCTTACTTAGTACTAATTACAGATTTGTCACCAAGAGGTGTGTTGCACAGGTTTTAAGTGTCTTGATGAACTAGATCTTAACGAGAGGAAGTTCCATCTTCTCTTGGAGGTGAGAGCTAGGCTAGGAGTTCAGTTTCCTGGTACTAGTTTCTAAATTGTATCACTGACAGAAGGCAAATTGCTTAAGTCATAAATAGATAATAATAATAGATAATAATTTCTTGACCTTTTCCTGATACATTTTGAAGCCCTTTTAGAAGTATAGCGGGGGAGTTGGAACTAGATGATCTTGAAGGTCTCTTCCAACCCAAACCATTCTATGATTCTATGAAGTAGTTTAACCCAAAGTAGAGAAACAATACTGAAAGTGGTCCTGTTTTTTCTAGAAAGCAGGATCATTGTTTTGTGGTTCATACCATCTAAAGGTGACCTTGATCCCACAGGAGGAAAACCAGTTTCCAGCTGTGGCTGGTGCACATTCACCTCACTCAGAACATCAAGTCTGAATCACGATATGAGAACTCACAGTGATGCCAAACATCATGTGTGTCACCTCTGCTGCAAAGCTTTCCGTACAGCCACTCTCCTGCATAACCACATGAACGTACACACAGGTATCTAAAAAGTGAAAATACTTAATTATAGGGATTGTCTGCAAAATTTAACTAACTTTGTCTGGAAGCTGAATTCTGTGACCATTTTCTGCTCAGAAGTTTTGCTGATTTTGGAGTTCACACTGAAAAGACACCCTCTCTAGTTAGTAACTGTTTGGATTAATTAATTTGGTCTATTAAAATTTCTTTTTAATTTTTGTCAACTGAATATTGGCTTCAGTTGTGACTGATTCCTTTGTGAACAGCTGGATTTTTGTGCCCGTTTTCATTTTACTCTATAACCATTGATAAATTGTGTTTATAATAAGCTTCTATACATTTATTTGTACATGAGTACTCCAAAGCTCAGCAAAGGTTCATGATTTAAGGCAGACAAATCATTGTGTTGTTAAATAAAATTCTAAGACACGGTGTATCCTCACAGGGACCAAACCCTACAAATGCAGTGACTGTGACATGGCTTTTGTGACCAGTGGTGAGCTGTTACGACACAGACGTTACAAACATACCTTAGAAAAGCCTTTCAAGTGTTCCCTGTGTAAATATTCTAGTGTAGAAGTAAGTACAGCACTACTGAATGTTTTGGGGAGGATTTGTAGACTTTCACATAAGAATATTTTATTGTACTGTCAAGTTACAATGTTTTTGCCCAGGTTTTTACCTGGAAAAACATCTGCTTAACTGGGACCTCCCAACGTTGGTGTGAATTTGACCCTACAAAAGCATATTTGAATCTCTTCTATAGCTTCATCCCATAGGCTACAGGACCAATATGTAAAATGGAGCTCATGTAATGTGTTTATACACATACTGACAATCACTTTTTTTATAGGACTGAAATTTTCTTAATCTAAAAAAGTTAGAGGCTGCCCAAGGGTTCGTTTGGAACAAAAACAGGCTTTCAGTCACACAGCTATGACTGAATCACTGTCAGGGTTTAGTGGATATTCAATATCTAATTTCTTTTATGAGCTGTGTCTGTATCTAAAGCTGCAAGTGAGCGTGAACTTTATTCCACACACCTTATCTTATTTTGGATAGATTGCATCTCTAAAAACAGTGTCAATTTGTATTGAAGTGCCCTCCTTTTTCCCTTGTTTTGAAATTTTATCTGAATAAGCAGAGAATGATGAGGAATTACTCCCCTAGTAATAGCCATGTATGATTTGTATAGTGGACTGGCAATCCTGTTTATTTGTATTTAAGCAAATAGTGTTGTAGATTTGAATGGAACAGTATAAAAAAAGTAGAATAAAATAAATTTTTGCAGTTTAAGTGCTTCATTTGGACTTGAAAATTAATGAAAACATCAGTTAATGAGTTTGTTCTAGCTTATTTTTCTGAGTAATACAAAGAATTTTAGGTTTGATGTTTCAAGAGTAGCCTAAAGTCAGTAGGTATCCCCTTCAGCTGGTTTAAAAATTCTACCCATTATATTCTTATCATAAAGTTTTTACTTTTATGTTGAAACTAAATAAGGAAGATCATCTGGGGACAGAGTTACCTAAATAGAACGTTACCTAAAACCACAGCAGACTGATTTCACAGGAACAAGAGAGCACAGGGGCCAGGAGTAGAGAAGAGAAAATTCTGGGTTTTATGCAATATTTAAATGGAGGTGTTTTCATAACATTGTGTATGTTTTAATTGATTTTGTCTCTAATGCAAATGTTACTAGAGAGCATCTCTCATTTCTATCCCAGGCAAGCAAAATGAAACGCCACATTCGCACCCACACCAATGAGCGTCCTTACGCCTGTGAGCTCTGCAGCTACACCAGCAAAGATGCTTATAAACTGAAAAGGCACATGGTCACTCACTCAGGTGGGACTCTGAAGGAGTTGGGGTTGTCCAGCCTGGAGAAGAGAAGGCTCAGGGGAGACCTCATAGTAGCTTATCAGTACCTGAAGGGGGCCTACAGAAAGGCTGGGGTAGGACTTTTTAATAGGATATGTGATAGAAGGGCTAGAAATAACAGATGTAAATTGGAAGAGGGTAGATTCAAGCTAGATATAAGAAAGAAATTCTTAACATTGAGTGTGGTGAAACGCTGGAAGAGGTTGTCACAGAGGTTGTGGATGCCCCCTCCTGGAAGTGTTTACAGCCAGGCTGGACACGGCACTTATGTAGTGGGAGGTGTCCCTGCCCATGGCAGGGGGGCTGGAACGAGATGATCTTTAAGATCTCTTCCAACCCAGACTATTATATGATGGGCTTGTTTGCTGTGCTTCAAGTTGGCATCTCTCAATTAGTTCATTTTATATGGAGATAAATCTGACAGGAGAGATTAAAATGCCTGTTCAAAACACGGACATTGCTGCAACCCAGATTGCTAGTAACTAACTCAGTCACCAAGGAATTAAATTGTTTTAACTTTGAAAGCAGCGTGTTCTGATCACAGCTCTGGAACATTCATGCCTTCTGAGAAGGCAGTTGGTGGCCATCATAGACATTAGGGTTTAACTTAGAATCACAGAATAGTTTGGGCTGGAAGGGACCTCAATGATCATTGAGTTCCAACCCCCCTGCCATAGGCAGGGACACCTCCCACTGGATCAGGCTGGTCAGTGCCTTGTCCCGCCTGGTCTTGAACACCTCCAGAGAGGGGGCATTAGCTCGATTATAAGACATAATGTTAGGATTAGAGTTTTAGTTTGAATCAGAGAGCAGGCAGTTGGTGTCCATCATAAACATTAGGGTCTAACTTAGCTGAGTTATCATAGAATGGCTTCTGTTGAAAGGCACTTTAAAGACCATGTAGTTCCAACCCCCCTGCCATCATGGCCAGGGACACCATAGAAGACTGCATTATAGAAGAATTATGAAACATAATGTTAGGATTAGTTTTATTTGAATCAGAGAGCATGGTTTGAATCAAAGCTTGCAAATACCATCCTCTATTCCACATCTTGAGGCAGTTTGGTGCAATTCAACTCTTTTAACAAAGAGTCCAAGAGCATTACCCAGGACTGGTAGAGACTTAGTGCACAGAACAAGGCTGGAGCTGGTTTGAAATGCACAAGTATATGGGGTTCTCAGCACTGCTTCTTTCTCTTCTATGAGACTGTGTCAGTTGCTGGTGCTTATATTTAATAATAAATCTAATAATATGTAATAAATGTAATAACTCTCACACCTGATGTGATTTTTTAGTGAAGAAAAACAAAGGAAGAACATATTGATGCTTCTTCCACCCTTACCAATGACTGGTATTGAATCATTTTGATCTTGATGTTAGGACAGCCATTAACTTTCCCTCCTTACATGCTTTTTTTATATTAAACATTCGAGTAAGAATAGAAGATAATTAAAATAATTCATGATTAATACTTTTGAATTATATTAGAGGCTTTGTGCTTCATCAGTTTGACTCAGATTCTGGAAGCCAAGTTTTTGCTCTGCAATAAGCAATACAAACCTAAATAGACTTGCTTAGTCTTTGTTCATTGTCAACTCACAGTAATGTTTAGGTTGATTTGAAGTCTGCTGCTGAAAAAATGTGGGGGATTTTTGCATTTGTATTAAGAAACTAGAGTTTCTAACCATATGTTCATTTAATATGTTTTCTTATAGGTGAAAAACCCTATGAATGTTACGTTTGCCAGGCCAAATTCACCCAAAGTGGTACCATGAAAATCCATGTGCTACAGAAGCACAGGGAGAATGTGCCAAAGTGCCAGTGTGCACACTGTAGTAAGTTCTGTGCACAAAACCCTGACCTGGGTGAGTTTAAAGGAAAGGAAAATAAAATTAAGATGTGAAATCTCCAATTATAGGCGAAATTTCTAATTTCCACTGCCTACAATGAAAGCAAATAGGTTTTGGATTACTTTCATTTACACAGTACTTCTGTGGCAAATGCATTGGTTGTTTTCCAGGCAAGTTTCTCCTGCGAGGGGATGTGCTGACACCTTGTGGTTGATTTAATTTGTTCAAAATGCAAACTAGGAAACATTTAGCTTTACTTTTATTTGCTACCTGTGGCCTCGTGACCTTCTGTTGTTCAATGAAAGTGTCTCTCAAAAATCTATGTCCAGGATGCACTGGAAAAGTTTTTCTTAAAACCAAAGAAAATACTCAGATCCATACAAAACCATTTCATTTACTGGAATTTTTCAAAGGACTGAATTTGTTACATGGTTTATATTAAAACCAGTGAGATTTCTCCAGAAAGTGAGCACACCCTGCTGCAACTTTGATCTGCAGAGAACACACAGTTCTATTTTATGTTTTTCTCTGCATTGTGGGTGTTTCTCAGGGCTCTGCCCAGTCTAACTCCTGTTCAATAACAGGCAAATAAGAAAAGTACCAATAAAATTAATTGCTTTTAATAATTGTTCAGGTGCCCACATGCAGAATCTGCATTCCCACAAGGCAGAGGCTGTTAAATGCAGTTACTGTGAGGCTGTTCTCCACGATCCTTATGCTCTTACTCAGCACAAGAAGACTCATAAAAATGAAGAAAGATTCTGGTGCAATCAGTGCAGATACGTAAGTAAGCAGGTATTGAGAAATCAGTGCACTGGAAAGTGGGTGTTTTAGGAAGGTATGGTTGGATTGGAGGTTAAATTTTCCTAAAAATGATAAAAACTTCTGTTGCTGCTGTCTAAAATAGTGTAATTTGCAAAATAAGTATTTGCTAAATAAATCATTAAAAAAGAAACAGTAAAATTGAAGCGCTGGGGAGCCTGAGGTTGTCTTTTTGATAAATCTGTTGTACATGAACTGCTTAGACATGGACAGGAAGAGAGTGAGAGTGTTAGAACCAGGTCAAGAAGTAAGAAATTATTATTCACTCCTTTAAGGTCACACACAGTGAGAACATGTCCCTGGTTTGGGGTTAACTGCATAGTTCTAAAGTAAATGTAACATACAGATTTTATATGTGAAATCAGAAAAATGCTAAATTTGATTTTACACCCACCAAATGGCAGCATTCTCTTAAAGAAGAATTTTAATATGTATTATGGAAAACTTTGAGGAGTTTTAAAGAGGCCATTAACTAAGTCAGCCCTTCACTCAGTGCTCCAAAATTTCTCTGTCAAAACTATATTTACCTTTTTTTGGTCTGTTAATTTGTTGAAACAAATTAATTGATTCCTATATTTCTGCTTCATTATACCCACAGAATAACATGCAGGAGCAGGCTGAGAACTGTGGATCAGTGATGGCAAAACTTGCTACACCCAGAAAAAGCAACAAGGACAAAAATAAACTCCCTGAGAGCCCAAATCTCATTAAGCAAAAAGGTAATCAGCAAATAAGTTAGAAATTAATCACGTACATTAGATTCAAGAATAATTGGCTAACAAGTCAATCTTCCCTGCTGCTTAATTACTGCTTCACAATGAAGTTAATTTAAGTGCTAATAATGAAGGAATGCCTCAGAATAGTCTGTTGTGTGGCAGAAATTCATGGCATCTGAGATAGATCATTGCTCAGGTGCCTGTTCTGGGACTTCTCTCCTGCAAACATCTTCCTGAACTCCCCTCTTAGCAATGTTTATATATACAGAGAGGTTTTTGTGGAGTAAGAGAGAAGAAGATAGACCCATCTAAGGCCTGAGTGTCCTAAGACCTTACCCTGTGGTATATCAGATTATATCCACACTGATTTGTGGCCAGTGACACCAAGATGAAATCTGACACAGTGAGAAAGGGGAAACGTCAGAGCTTTTCTCAATTTAATGACTATAAATCAACAGCTGAGTTTACACAAGCATTGACACTCCTGTTTTCACTGGTGAGGCAATAGTGGGGTGGTTGGAAATGGCACAGCTGCAGTGTTTGTTTCTCCAATTATTTCATTTTGCTGTTTATGTTTTACACAAGAACAGGTTCTTTTGGTATCTTGCAAATACCTTCACCTGAAAGCTTGATTTTCCTAGAAGTAGGATGATGTGAAGTAGGATAGAGTTGGAAAGGATCTCCAAAGGCCACCTAGCCCATCCCCCTGCAGTGAGAGGGACATCCTGCACTACATCAGGTTGTTCAGAGCCCCAGCAAGCCTGGCCTTGAATGTTTCCAGGGATGGGGCCTCCAACCTCTCTGGGCAACCTCTTCCAGTGATTCACCACCCTCATGGGGAACAACTTGTTCCTAATGTCTAACCTAAACCTGCCCTGCTCTTGTTTAAAATCATTGCCCCTTGTCCTATCACTCCATGCCCTGGCAAACACCCCCTGCCCAGCTTTCCTGTAGCCCCTTCAGGCACTGGTACTGTTACTAATTAATATAAAGTCAGAATTCTTTGAGAATTAAATTAATGCATAGTTTTCCTATAATAAGAACACCACGGGTACTGCTCACCAATAAGGCTTGGCTTGTTCAATATAAAAAAATACTCATTCTCCAAATAAACTGTAAGATAAAAGATAAGCCATTGGCATACACTGGCATATTTTCTCCACTAAATTGCCTGTTTGTTAAATTTATTGAAATATTTATTTATATTTAAATTATGGAACTTTTTTTTTTTTTTTTGCAAAGTTGACCAGAAGTCATTCCAAGATATCTCTGCTGTGAACAATGAACACTGAGCCACTGAGACTGCTCCTGTTTTAGAGGGAACAGATAAAGCAACTCCCAGAGAAGAAGAAACAGAAAAGACTTGTGAAATTATTCTCACCAGGGCATACAAATAAGACAGTGAGATACTCTGGGGTTCCTTGTTCCCACTGATACCATACTTCTATTAAACTGCTTCCACATGTAGCTACAGACAGTTAGTAAATGTGCTGGTTGAAAGCTGTTGAAGTCCTTCTGAGATTTTCTCCTCTTTTTTCCTCCTACTGTGTAGCCTAAACAACATTTCTAAAGTGTGAAAGTTGAAAAAAGTCTTCACCTGTTTTATTACATACACAGTAAAATATAAAAGGGAAAAAGTGGATTTCAGAGTAATTTATGAAGAAGCAGACAGGTTTGTTTCACCAGCATTTAATTTTTCTTGAAATGCACGTGGAGAATTGGTCCTGATCTGAAGCACATTTACTCCTCAATACTCTGTAAAGCTGAGCTGTGTGAGCTTCATCCCCTTTGTGCTTTCCTGGGGTGAGCACAATAAAGGCAATGGCAAGGACCATTTATGAAATCTCCTTTCTACAAATACATTCACTCCTAGTAGAATTCATGAGGATAAAACAATTTTTTAAAGCAGCAGAAAGTTTTGTGCCCCATAGTGCTACTAATTAATGTTTCCAGCTTTGCCCTTTTCTCCCAGCGTTTTTTCATAGGTACAGCATCAGTATCTTTGGAAGAGTTAAGTCAGTTTTTACATTAGCACAGATTGTTGCAAAAGCAGCTTCTTTTGCATTATAAAATTAATTTCAAAGTTGTATAAATTGATCAATTTGCTGAAGGTGTGTTGTTTGTTTGAATTCTTAATACCAAAGCTGACATAAGAAAAGCAGACTGAAAGTGGAATGTGAATGTAATAATAAAAGATCTTGTTATTTCAGAACTTGTGAAATGATTATTTAAGTTAGAGTTTTGGCCTCCTCAAGAGCCATTCCTAGAGATCTGCTACTTTTTAAACAAACAGTGATCATTTGCCCTTAATTAAGGCTCTGCATCAGTATCACAGAGTTGGAAGGGACCTTCCAAGGCCATTTGGTCCAACACCCTGCAGTGACAGGGACATCCTGCACTACACCAGGTTGCTCAGAGCCTCAGCAAGCCTGGCCTTGGATGTCTCCAGGGATAGATGCAGCCTCCACCACCTCCCTAGGCAACCTCTTCCAGTGCCTCACCACCCTCATGGGGAGGAAGTTCATCCTAACGGCTTTCAGATGTCTATTCTATGAAGACAAGCTGCTGTCAGCAGGAGCTGGGCTGTCACCTGCAACATATCCTTGCGTTTGAGCGTTGTGCTGTGAGCTGATGACTGATGAGGGTAAATAGCGCAGCTTCCTGCAGATGGCAGCGAACCTTCCCAGCTAATCAAGCAGGGGTGGACGAAGTAATGATGCACATCTAAGGTGCTTTGATTATTTTATCTGATCTTTTGCCTTAGGACAGTGCCCAGTTGATGGCTTTATGATTCTGGAGGCTACACGAAGGTTTTTCCTTCGGAAAGCTAGTAAGGCCTTGGTGGCACTGAGAGTGTGGTCACCTCTGCCAGGACTTGCCAAGAGGCAGCAAGTGTAACCAGCACGTCAAGAGAGATGAT
>VZTY01025155.1:28329-48895 GCA_013400935.1 Turnix velox | reverse complement strand
CCCCACCCCCAACCACGGCCAGCTTTGTGTCTGGGGCTGCGTTCTCACCATCCCAATATTCATGTGGGCCCCTTCCCGCCCCGGGGGGCCGCTAATCCCCCCCGCCAGGGGCCGAGGGATTGTTGACCGAGCCGCCATATCCCTTGGACAAGCAAGAGCCGGGCCCCGCAGCTGCCGAAGGATTAAGAGACACCCTTTCACTGCCGCAGCCCCCCACCAAGGCACCCCCAGCATGGCGGTTCCCCCCCCGTACTATGCTCGGGGACCAAAGGGGTGGTCACTTAAGCCCCTCTCCCAGCACCCCAAAATGCCTGACGGGGCTTGTGCCAATGGAGAGAGGTCTGGGACATTCAATGGAGGGGGGGTACCTTCACTGTCACCCCTGTCCCTCTGTTGTGTCTCCTCCCCGTGGCCGCCCGAGCCTCGAGCAGTGATGGGCGAGGACCGGGATTGTGGGTCATCGGCGTTAGATTAATGAGTGTGTGCTAATGGCAGCTAATTAAGCGCCTGGCTGTGCTGATGTGGAGCTTGCTCAGCCCCATGCCCGCACGCCCCCTCCAACCCTGCTGCCTCAGTTTACCCAACTGCAGGGGGAGGGGTGGAGCAGCAGTTCTGGGGGGACACGGATCCCTTGGGGATGGTGACAGGGACAGGGTGGCCGCCGCTGGCTGCCGGGGCGGCCTCCGGCTCTCTCCTTATCTCAAGAGCCGGCTCGGGGCCGGGGGGGACACGTCCACAGGCACAAGTGGGTGTCGCTGGATGCCTGGATACCGAGGGGTGTCTCTTGGGGGGGAGTTAGGGTGGGAAGGGCCATGTAATGTCCCCTCCTGCTGTGGGGCAGGACAGTAGGGTGGCCCTTTGTCGGGGGGGCAGGCACTCCTGGGTGCTGTTGGTACCCACAGTGACTTCAAAATCTTTCTCCTTCTCCCATGGACTGCCCACTCATCCCCACATTCATTCCTGATAAGTTCATGGGGCAGATAAAGGATCCCCAAGAGCCTCCATACCCCATCCAGAGTGTTTTTGGGGGGACAACATTCCCATCCCTCCCTCCCCAGGACCTCAGGAGCCCCACAGCAGAAGGGCTGGAGAGAAGTTAAGGAGAGAACGCCCTTCCCTGTGCCCATCCCACCCCTTAGTGGGAGTCACTGCTTGCAGTTCCCTTTGCTGGGGTCCACCCTAAAGGTCCAGTTCCCCCCCACCGCCGCCCCCAAGCAGCAGATGCAATGATTGAGGTTGGTTTGATCTCCCAAAAGCTTTAGGGGGATCAAACAGCTCATGTGGCCCACGGTGTGACCCTGCTCCATGGGACACAGGTTTGGGGGGGTGGTCCTGTGTCAGTGCTGGCATTTTGGGGCCAGCCTTCTCTGTGAAGAGGCTGCTCCTGAAATGGCCACGGCAGGCTCGAGGGGCAGGAGTGTGGGACAAGGAGATAAAGGGGGAATTAGGAGATAAAGTCGGCATAATCCTGCCTGCTCCATGCAATTAAAGTGAGCTTCACCCGGCGCTAATTGGATGGGAGCTGCCTGTGCCAGCGCTGGCACAGCTGGGCATGGGGCACCGTGGCCTCACCATGGCCTGGGGACAAGGCACGGTGCCCAGTGTCCCAGTCATCTCCCCACAGGAACATGGCGGGGGCAGTGGGAGTTAATGGTGTGGAAATGGGGGCCTGCCACCAGATCCCCTCAGGAAATCCCTCTCTGTGGGGCAGGGATGCACTTGGAGCTGGGAAATTGGGCTTTTCCTCACTGCTGTGAGCCCACAGTGGGAGTGGAGGCATCCCAGCCTCCAGCCCTCCCCCTCCAGCATCTCTCCCATCTGTAAAAGCATTTACAGCCACTGGTATTAAGGAGAAATAATAAAAAGAATAAAACCCCAAAACCCAATTAAAAAGCTACCAGTGAAATGCCAGCAGGGAATTACAGCCCCATAAACCACCACTTTCTGCTGGGGGTGGCCAAGGGGGGGTCAGGAAGGTTCACTGAAGCTGTGAAGGCCATGTTGTCTCTCCTGTTCCTGGGTGCCAGAGCAGCTGGAAATCCACTTCTGGGGCCCCCCATCCCTGAGAGGAGCCGGGGAGAGCCTTGGCAGGGGTCTGAGGGTCTGTGTCAATGCAGTAGCAGGGACAGGATTATCTTGGTGAAGGGGCCATCACCCACTGCCCACACCACAGTGCCAACGCACCTTGATGCCCCTGCTCAGGGACAAGGGGACGTGGCGTGGGACAATGGCACAGCCACCGTCACACAAGGATGGATCTGATCTGTACCAGCCCTCACACATACTGGCCATGAGCCTGTCACCTACATCTTCCTGTGCCATGACACTGGCAGGATGGGGATGGAAATGGGGAGAGGGATAGGGACAGGGACGGGGATGAGCACAGGGATGGAGATAGGGGCAGGAATGGGCCCAGGATTTAGGATTGGGAGAGGGATAGGGCCAGGAATGGGGGCAGATGTAGGGATAGAGATGAGAATAAGGATGGGACAGAGACGGGGATAGGGATGGGGACAGGGGTAGGGATAGGGCCAGAGATGGAGACAAGGGCAGGGATGATGACGGAGACCTGGATAGGGCCATTGCTGGCAGGTGCCTCCTGCAGACGCTGTGGGGTGCAGCCTGACTCACTGCCCGGGGATGGGTCACGGTTTCAGCTCTGTCCTCCCAGGGTGTAGCCCTGGTCCCCGCCTGGGTGATGGTGGGGACAGCGCAATGGGGGGAACCTGTGCTGGAGGAGGTGGCAGAGGATGAGCCACCCTGGAGTGGGGTGGGAGTGGGTGCTTCCCCCTCTCATGTCCTGTGCTGGAAGGAGACACTTGCCCCCCCACTTCCACTGCTCCAATTTGGGGCTCCTTAACCTGTGCTGCTTTGGTCCCAAGTTTGAGGCGAGGAAATGAGCTGGGGCAGGGGGTGCAGTAGGTGTAGTGGGGAGGAGTGGGGAGCAGTGGGGTGCAATGGGGAGCAATGGGGTGCACTGGGGGTGCAGCAATCATATCCCTTCTTCCTTCAGCCACACTGACCCCCTATCTGGGCACTCACCCTCTCCACCGTGGCTTCAGGACATCCCTGTGGGCTCAAGGCTCTGGTCCCAGGGTGGGTGATGGCTGACGATGGCTGACGGTGTCTGGGTCCCTGTGGGGGGTGGGGGGTGCCCGGCATGCGGGGAGGTGTCCCGCACAGCGCTGTGACTCAGCCCCGGCGCGGGCGGGGGTGGGGGAAGCGATACCGGAGCTAAAAAAAAACCCGAGAGGAAATTTCTCATTAGGCAGAAACGTGTGGCTGAACCTGTCTGACACCCCGGCAGCACACAGCCAGTCACCTCGGCCCCGCGCGGGGACATCAAAGAGGGGGCTGGGATGAGGGGTGAATGGGTCTCAGGGGTGTCAGGGGTCTGCATGCACCAGCCCCTGGGGAAGTAGGGTGACACTGGCAGAAGCAAGGTGACGCATGGGATGTGCCTCCCATCAGTGCAGCAGCCCCCTTGTTCCTTCCTTTCCAAAGGAGCCCTTTCCAGCAGGGAGGGCCCCACAGCCCCCAGCGCCCCCCTGGCCCTGCTGATGCCTTTCCCCTCCATTTCTGTCCCCGTGCTGGGTGGCCATGTGGGGACAATGCTCTGTTTGATGACCCCAAGGGGCTGCTCGCTGGGCCCAGATCCTGCTCCATCACTGCGGGGTGATGGATGCGGCGCCTTTTGCTCCTCGGCTGTGCTGCCAAAGCCCAGCTCAGCTCCCAGGAATCCGGGGGGGGGATGGGGGGGGGGCACCTCCAGCTCCCCCAGCCCCAGAATGGCTGGCGGCTCCGGGTGCAGGATGCTGGGCACTGCTCAGCCCCTCTGGAGACCCTCAGCCTGGCTGGAGGGGCCAAGGACCTTCCATATGCAACCCTCCCACCCCAGCCAGATCCCAGAGGAGGCTGGGAGGAAGGAGTGGGAAGAAAATGATTAAAACAACTTCTTGCTTTCTGTCTTTCTTTTTTTCTTTCTCTCTTCCTTCTTTTTTTTTTCTTTTTTAAATAAGAAAAAAATCCCTGGGAAAAAGCTGCGCCGGGCCCTGGCACGTGAACAGAGCCTGTGCGTGGTCTCGAAAATTACCAATAAATAATCTTAACGGGAAACAGAAGGAGCGGAGCCGGGGCAGTGGCGGGTGTCTGCCGGCTCCCTGCCGGCATGGGAAAAGCAGCTGGGTCCCAGCCCTTGCGCCACGGGACAGTCCCCAGCCCGGCCACAAGGCAAAGACCCGCCTGTGCGGCGTCTGTCCCTCCTGTCCATCCATCCGTCCATTCATCCTGGCTGAACCTGGCTGCAGCCCACAGCCCCAGCACCACTGGGGTGGTGGATGAGGATGCAGGATGAGGACAGAGATGAGGGATGGCGGAGGGATGCCTGTGTCCCTGTCGCCCTGTACCCTGAGGCCATACTGAGCCGTGATCCCTTCCAGCTGTGCTGGGGCTGAGGGATCTGCTCCCCGCCAAGTGGCCTCGGTGTCAGCCAAGAGTGAGCGGGGAAGACGCCAGGCAGCGGCGAGCGGCCAAGCCATCCTCCCCTGCCTTCCTCCTCCTCCTCCTTCTCCTGCTGCTGGGATGGGGAGAGCCCACAGCCCACGCCGGTGGGATCCCCGTGCTGTGCCTTGGTCCTGGCCGTGCCCTCCGGGGCCCCCCGCTGTTGTTCCCAGGTTGTCCCCAACCCCCCACATCCCGGCCCCTCCACCTGGTCTGCGCGCCCCCCTCTTCTGGAACGGTCTCCCCCCTCCCAGAACTTTCCAGCTCTGGGCAGAGCGGGAACAATCGTGGCCTTTGTCTTCCCTTAATCTCCTGGTTAGGAATTAAAAGGGGGGAAAAATCCGGCAGCAGCACAAAAGGGCCTTTGGCAGGGTCTGGGAGGGGAGGAAGCGCTGGGTGCAGGCAGGGGTTGCCGTCCCGCCACCCCCCACCATCGGCCACCCCACTCTGTCCCTGTCCCCAGGGTGTCCTCCTGAGGGCTGAGGACTCAGGGAGCATCATCATCTCCCTCGGACCCCAAAGCTCCTTACCCTGGGAGATGGTGGGAGCATCCCTGGGAGATTCAGCCGTGCATTGTGGCCATGTACCGACTGCCACAGACCCTCTGTTACACCCCCCTTAGGGTCCCCGGTCACCCAGAGACCACTCCCAAGAAGCAGGCGGGGACCTCAGACCTCCATAAAATTCCTTAAATAATTTAATTGAAAAAAGAGTCTTTCCGTTAAAAAATATTTTTACAAACGCACGCTCGCATTGATCCCCGCCCAGCCCCCACCTTCACCAGCACTGGGGGCACAATGGGGGGGCACCAGCCTCGAGGATTCTCCCATGGGGTCGCGGGGGGGCAGCAGGAGACCGGACGAGGAGAGGATTATTGGAGGTTTCATGTTCAAAAGGAGTAAAATTTCCCCTAAAGGTGATTCGGGGGGGAATGGGGGGTCCGAAACCTGTCAGCAGCAGGGCTGGAGGAGTGTGGGGAGATGGAGCTGCCAGCCAGGGTGGGATGAGTGGCTCAGCAGACCCAAAATAGGCTCAGAGTCTCTAAACATCACGATGCCTGAGCTAGGGGGGGGAAGGCATGTCCCCATGGGGGGATGAGCAAGATGAGGGAGCCCCTTCCCCAGCACAGAACCTGCTGCCCTTCCCCCATCTCCATTGCGTCTCTCTGGCGATGAAGTGAGACCTGATGACAGGAGGTTTGGGGAAAAAGGGAAAAATCAGCTCCAGAGTGGGGAGGGGTTGAGGGAGACAACTCCCCCCCACTGCAGGGAGCACTCTCTGACTTTTGTGTCACCGGCAGAGTGGGAAGGGGCAGCCCAGGGGCCTGACACCACCCAGCACCAATGATCAGGGCTCTCATTTGGCTGCTGGGAAGCAAAACCTCGCTAGGTCAAGGAAATGGGGACTCCAACCCAGCTCTCCCGTGGACGGTAGCTCCCGGGGGTGGGGTTTTGCTTGCCCCCCCACAAGCTCCATCCTGTCTCTGGAGCTGCCATTGCATGGAATGAGGCTGGTGGCTGAAGGATGGTGGAGACTGGTGCCATGGTCCCCGCAGGGAATAAAGGGGTCGGGCAGGTCGGGTCACCATGGGGACTCCTGTGTGCTGGGAGAGGAGCCTGCCCCAGCTACTCCCACTCTGCCTCTGCACTCCACCTCTGCTCCCCGCACCTCAATTTCAGGGGATGAGAGAAAAAAAAAATCCATTTCTGAGTGTATTCAATGAAGTTTCACAATATGGACTTGCACCCTTGAGGGGACACACGGGGTCCCAAATGCTGCAAGGGGGCCATAGCTCCCTGCAGCAGCACCCCACAGCCCTCCCCCTACCCCCATAACAAATGGCAGCCCTGAAAGGGGCCGGGAGGAGGATCCTGTTGATCCCTGTGGCGGGAGAGCACGAGGGAGCCAAGGAAACGCCGGTAAAATTCTTATTGCCTTTATTCTGCCCGTGGCCTCCCGCCGTGCTGCCGGCCCCACACACCCACGCACGCTCGCTTGCACGCTCACACTCACACACTGGGGCACGCCGGGCTCTCCCTGGGCCGCCAACACGCGTCCATCTGTGGCGGGGGGGAGGCGAGTGAGTCTCTTGGCAGCAATCACAGCGTGGCAGGAGCGGCTCCCGCTCCTTCTGCATATACCGGGGGCTGGGGGAGGCCCCGGTGTGGCCCCCGCGGGGGCGAGGGTCCCTGTGCAAACGTGCTGAGGGCCGCACTCTGCAATGCAGAGCCGGCCCAGAGAACCGAGAGGGTGAGAGATGCAGAACTGGATGCCTGCTCTCCCTCCCTCCCCTTTCTGCTCCCTCTTATTATTTTTTTTCAATATATCTCTTTTTTTTTCTTTTTTTTTTTGTTTTTCTTTTTTGCCTAACTCCCTGCATAGTAAAAATCTCCTGGGGTTTGGGATCTGGCGTGCAAAGCCAAGAAAGGGAGCGAGGCCTTCCCTTGGAACATGGTCCAGTGCACCCTGGCGTGGGGGGAGAGGAGTGATTGTCTGCCGCCGGCTCGGCCTCCCCCAGCTGCTCCCGTGTGAGGACTGGCGTCAGGGAAGGCTTCGGATGTGTCCGACGGACTGAGTGGAGGGGTCAAGTCTGTGCCCTCGGGGAGGGACACGGGAGGTGAGGAGTCGGGGGAGGAAAAGGAGGTGAAAAGAAATCCAAGAAGCAGAACAACTCTTCAAACCGATGAGCACCGAGAGAGGGCAGGAAGCAGGATGTGCCGTCTCTGTCCCATAATCCATCTTCAATATGAAGACGTGTTGCTGCCTCGCCGCTCCAGGGCACGGGAGGAAAAGCTGGGCTCCCTGCGGGCGGGAGCGGCTCCCACCCAGGGAAGGGCAGCCCGTCCCGTCCTGTCGCAGGCGGAGGAGGGGGAGCAAGGAGCCGGGCTGCGCCGCAAACGGAACCTGGGCAGCAGGTTCCCTCCGTCGCTTCCACTGCCGAGTCCCCTGCATCAAACTTGCACCGGCAGTGTTTGGTTCATCTGCAGCCTCATGTCCTGGATACTGCTCAGGATCTTCTTCTGGTGCCCTGCCAGTGTCACCCCTATCCTCAGCAGGTCTCTGCAAGGGAAGAAAAAACTCAGTCCCAACTGGTTGCTGCTGAAGGATCTGTCTTATCACAGCTCTGCCAAGCTCCACATCCCCTAATGTCACAAGGACCAGATGCTGAATCCCAGATCCCAACCCACTCAGGAACCGGCCCCGCAAGCTCAGCTCTGCAAGCAGAGAGGTGAAGGATGAGGGGTCCTAGCCACAGCCCTCCCGCTCCTCCACTGCTGGGGACTCACTCTGCTGTCATCTGTGCCACCAGATCAAAGGAGGCGAAGCCAGCGTTGACAAAGTTCTCCTTGTAGCGGCCCATTTTGATGGCATCCAGCCAGTCTCCCACCGTGGTGAAGGTGGTGTAATCTGGCACGGTGCGGTCCAGCAGTGGCTGGGAGATGCTGAAGGGTGAGAGAGCCACAGGTCAGGGGGGAGGTTTAATGCACCCAGGGCTGGGTGGGGCAGAATTTTTCATCCCTGCCTTCCCAAATCTTCAGTCACAGAATCACAGAGTTGGAAGGAACCTTCAAAGGTCATCTAGACTAACCCACTGCAGTAAGCAAGGACATCCTGCACTAGATCAGATTGGTCAGAGCCTCGAGCCTGGCCTTGAATGTCTCCAGAGATGGGGCCTCCACCACCTCTCTGGGTACCCTGAGCCAGTGTATCACCACCCTCATGGTGAAGAATTTCTTTCTAATGTCTAATCTAAACCTGCCCTGCTCTATTTTAAAACCATTGTCCTATTGCTACATGTTCTGACAAACAGTCCCTCCACAGCTTTCCCGAAGCTTCTTCAGGTACTGGGAGGCCTTCTCTTCTCTATGCAGAATAGCTCCAGCTCTCTAAGCCTGTCCTAATAGCAGAGGTGCTCCAGCCCCCTGATCATCCTCCTGGCCCTCCTCTGGACACTCTCCAACATGTCCAAGTCCTTTCTGTGCTATTGGCACCACCTTCCACCAGTTCCACTCTCCCCAGCAGGCCCTGGCCAGGGCGGGGGCGGCACTGACCCGGACTGAACACTGGCGATGACCTTCAGGCTGGCTGCGTTGCGGATGAGCTTGTCCAGCGTGTTGACAATCTGTGCAAACTTGGGGCGCAGGTTGCGGTCCCGCACCCAGCAGTCCAGCATCAGCTGGTGCAGCGCTGTGGGGCAGTCCATGGGGGGTGGTAGGCGATAGTCCTGCTCCACTGCATTGATCACCTGCCCGGAGACATGTGGAAGAAGGTTTGAGCCCCCTGACTCTATTGCAGGTTACCCACAGAACCCCTACATCCCGGGGACCACTTACGTCCTGGTTGGACATGTCCCAGTAGGGCCGCTCCCCATAGGACATCACTTCCCACATGACAATGCCATAGCTCCACACGTCACTGGCCGACGTGAACTTGCGGTAGGCGATGGCCTCGGGAGCCGTCCATCTGATTGGAATCTTGCCACCCTGCAGGGATATGCTGTTATTTACCATGTTCCTGGAACCTCTCCTCCACCTCTGCTGCCTACAATCCCCCCCGAGTGCCCTGTACCAGGGAGCTGGTGTAGGTGGGGTCAGCTGGGTCATCCTCCAGGAAGCGGGAGAGCCCGAAGTCAGAGACTTTGCAGACCAAATTGCTGTTGACCAGGATGTTGCGGGCAGCCAGGTCCCGGTGCACATAGTTCATTTCCGAAAGGTACTTCATGCCAGCAGCGATGCCCCGCAGCATTCCCACCAGCTGGATGACCGTGAACTGCCCGTCGTTCAGCTGCCAGAGAAGGAGGGATTAGAGGGCTTTGAAACACCCCAAATGGATTGGGAAAGAGTCCCAATGTGCTCTCACTACACTCTGTGTCCCTACTGCCACCCCACCTCCCCTCCCAGGAGGTCTTGGCTGTGTGGATACCAGAAAAAGGCACAGGTATGGAGGAGGATGGCTCAGCACCCCCAGTACTCGGCTGAAGGGGAAGGTTGCTCACCCGGAGGAAGGAGTCGAGGGCACAGTTCTCCATGAACTCGGTGATGATCATGACGGGGCGGCTCTTGGTCACTACACCCTCTAGGTGGATGATGTTGGGGTGGTCGAATTGGCCCATGATGCTGGCCTCACTCAGGAAGTCCCGCCGCTGCCGTTCTGTGTAGCCCACCTTCAGTGTCTTGATGGCCACGAAGATCTCGCGGCGGCCAGGCAGCTTCAGGCGCCCACGGCACACCTCTCCAAACTCCCCTGTGGTGGGGATGGGGACAGTAGGGTGAGCCAGGAGGCAGCAGCAGTGGCAGCAGCCTCTGTGCCCAGCCCTGGGACTCACCTGCCCCTATGACCTCCTCGATTTTGACGCAGGAGATGTCAATCTCTTTGGCGAATTCCCGGACGGCTTCATTGGGATCCTCATAGGTGAAGGGGTCAATGTAGACCTTCACCCCAGGGGCGACTGTGAGGACACAGGAGTCACCACCAGCAGGGACACAGAGGGGTGAGGGCCAGGTTCTGATCTGTCCCTGTGGCCCTCTAGCCAGTACAGACAGGGTTTGGGAGAGGGCAGAGTTCAATGGCTGGGCCATACTCACCATACTGCTGCAGCTTCTCTGTGTACTCAGGGTCCGTGCTGTTGCGCTGCTTCCTGCCCAAAGGAGACGAGAGGAGGTGTTCAGTAACCATCCCTTTCCTGATGAGGCAAAGACAATCACTGCCAACTTCCAAACCCCAGCACAGTCTATGCCAGAGAGCTCCCACCCCAGCAGCTGGCAAGCAGAACATCCCTCTGCCTGTGGCAGGATGGGAGATGGACTGGTGGTGATGGGGAGAGAACAGCAGAGCCCTGGCTGGAGTCCTCCTGTAGGACCCATGCTCTGGGAGACACAGCCAAGGAAATAAAGTGTTGGGGCAGAGATGAGCAACCTCCAAACCTCACTCTGACTCCACCCATCTCTGCAAAGGTTGTACCTGAAGCAGACGATGGCAATGATCACCACCACGATGATGAAGAGCAGCGCGGCGGTGGCTGAACCCACAATCAGAGGCAGCTCCTGGAAAGTCTTGCCGGTTGAGCCTGAGGGGGAGAGGCAGGAATGGGAGACCTGTTGGAGAAAGAGTGTGCAGGGGACAGATGGGGGACAGGGACAGCCCAGTCCCAGACTTACCATCCTCCGCAGTGGTCCGGAACTCGGTGGGGAGGCTGTAGTGGCCGTAGCCAGCCACTGTGCGCGCCCGGACCTGCACCATGTACCGAGAGTTGGCCTTCAGCCCATCCAGTCGCACTGAATTCTTCTGGCTGGTGACCGTGTTGGCGATGCCATCACTCTGGCCTTGCTACAAGGGAGACATGGGAGTGTCACCACAGTGCCAGGATCACTCCTTAGCTGCCCCTTCATGTCCTAGGCATTGTGACCCTTTTTGCCAGAAGGGTCCTAGAAGCAGAAAGGACACTCCACCTCATGTGTTACCTTCTCTGAGTACTTGATCTCGTAGTCCAGAATGATGCCATTAGGTCTCACCGGGGGACTCCAGGACAGTGTCATGCTGTTCCCACTGCTGCTGTGGAGTTGCATTGTAGGCACAGCTGATGGGGCTGGGAAAGAAAGCAGGGGAGGAATAAGTGATCCCTCTGCTGCCCCTTATGAGCCTGGGGGACTCTGCTTGTGACTTGCTCAGATAACCCTGCTGGGATGAGGGGGAAAGATTTCATTGTCCTCCCACAGATCTCCTTAGGGAGATCTTGCAGCCTTTTCTCCATGGCTAGGTTGAAAACTGGCCCAGGGAAGGGCCCTGCCAGGCCAAACTAGGGCCCCTTTGCCTACTCTGCTCATCAGGAGGTCTCCACTCCATCCTGCTCTACTGATAGAGCTGTGAAATCACATCAGAGCATGGTGGCTGGAAATCACCAACTAGCTGGAGTAGGGCCAGGAGGGAGGAAGAACAAGCAGGGGTCTGGGCTGGTGCTGAGCCTCCCCAGCCCCATGGGGGAGAAATCTCATCATCTCATCTCATCTCATCTCATCCCTTCTCCCTTCACAGCGGGCATATCACCTCTGGAGTAGGTCAGGGAGATCCAGAACTCTCTACAGCATCTGCCAACCCTGCCCTGCTCCATGTGCACACATCCTGATCCCATGTTCTCCAGGAACAGGCATTAAGTGAACAGGAGAAGGTAGCCAGGGGACAGATGCAGGAACAGGGAGCCTGTAACACGGCAGCACAAAGGAGAGCAACCTCCAGGACTGTCGGCAGGATAACCCCACTTGTCTTGGCATCACAGGAACAGCCCCTGTGTCCCATATCTCACCCGCCTGGTTGGTGGTGATGTTGACGGAGGCAAAGTGGGGAGGGTAGGGACTCTTGCTGGAGATGCCATTGACCGCCTGGATTTCAAAGGTGTACTGGGTGTGGGCCATCAGGTTGCTGATGTAGATGCGACGCTCGGTGAGGCCCAGCTGGCGCGGCACAAACTCCACGTTGTCGTCGCAGCGGGTGCAGAGGCGCCGTTCCACACTGCACTTCTTGCAGATGACGTTGTAGAGCAGGTCCTCCCGCCCGCCTGTGTCCCGCGGCTCGCTCCACTCCAGCACCAGCGACGTCTCGTTCACGTTGGAGATGACGTTGCGGGGGGAAGATGGGACACCTGCCGGGGTGGGGGAAACAGGGGGGAGTCAGAGATGGGGTGCTGTGGGCACAGCACGGGGCACGGACCCCCTGATGCCTCCAGACTCCCACCTCAGGACTTACCAGTGCAGGCGCTGTCAGCGGGGTCTGTGTCTGCCCGGAAGAAGCCGCTGCGACACGTGCAGACAGTGGCTGCTCCAGAGGTGGTCCGGCTGTTGGGGGGACAGGGAGAGCAAGGACCTTCCCCCTGCTTCGACTTGAAGGTTCCTGGGCCACACGCTGAAGAAAGGAAAAACAAAGCCCAGTTACTAGAAGCACCCAGAAAACATACCACTTTTTCTCCTGTCAAGCATAGGGAGGATCCTCCCTTGCTCCTTGGTAGCTTGAGGACCACAAGCCCCTTTCTGGCTGCAGCATCCTCAGATGCGGTTCCCCAAGTGGGGCAGGGCAGGGGACAGCTCTGCCCAGAAGAAGCTGTCAGAACTGGGATAGACACAGATGGGAAGGACTAGTAGCCAGCAGCTCTAAGGGGATTAGGACCCTGTTTTGTTTCTTCACTGCCCTCCCTAAAGGCTTTGTTGAACATTCACTCCTCCTTCCCCTGCTGGGTTTCACACCCAGAACCCTTCATTGGGTCAGCCATCCATTCCCATGGGAAATAAGAACAGGAAGGAAGGGACCTCTCTACCCTGATGGCAGCAGTCCCTGTGAGAGGCCTATGAAGCCCTGAAAGTGGCTACTCAGCCCCAAACCCTCCAAAAACTTCTGGGCTCTTCAGCCACTTTCCAGTCCTGGGGTGGTGGCAGCTCCTGAGGCCAGCTCAAGTGGAGCTGAGTGAGATTAAAACATTCCTGTGGGTCCTTGGTTGAAGAAGCTGCTCTGCCATTGCTGCTACCCCCCCCTCCACACGGGGCCTGTCACTGAGCTGCCAGTCCTGGGACATGGCAGGATTTATTAGTCCCAGCTTGGGGCATGTGAAGGGATTAATGGCCCTCCAGCCAAGGGGCAGAGCAGCCTCAGGAACTGACCCCTGCCCTTAAACAGCCTGATCTATGGCAGCCTTCCCCAAGTGAACGAGGCCCATGCTCTGCATCTGCAGCTGGTCGAACTGGGAAGAGAGCTGTGAGTGCTGGCATTGCCCCACGGCTTAACAACCCCAGAGGGAGGTGGATCTCCTTCATCCCACAGAAGTCTGGGCAGCTCCCAGGGGGCAGTGACCCTCTGGTCAGCCCTGTCCCACGCCCCTGCCTGTCACACAGCACAACAGGAAGCTTCCTGGTGCTTCAAGAGGAAGTTTCCTGCTATGAGGAATCTCCTGACACTCTTTGAAGAAGTTTTCCTGCTGGTGGCAGCCCCAGGCACAGAGCATGAGTCACACACTGCCAGGCTGGACCCATGCAGGTCTGGTGGCTGTCCTGGTCCCCCAGTTTGCCCAGGCATGGAGTGATGGCAGCCCTGAGAGGCCCTTCTGTGGCATGTGGCTGGGCAGAGGAACGTGTGGGCAGCCCCACCACAGGAGAGAGAATGAGGGGGGACTTGTGGAGCTGGATGGGTGGCAGAGGTGCTCCCGCAGCCAGACACCAGCCCTGCAGCAGGGAGGCTCCTCTTGCTGAGAACAGGACTGGCCACTTGGCTCTGCTCCTGCTCCCTGACCTGAGCTCACCCAGTCTCTGGCCTTCCCTCGGGAAAGGGAAGCTCAGCCCTTTCCAGAGGCAAAGGAGGGCACAGACCTGCTCCTCCACCGGCCACGGCAGCACCTGGACAAGCTCCTGTCTCCAAGCTTGGCCACCACAGAAGGCAAAGTTGTGGAGGGCAGAAGCCTAAAGGTCGCTCATGGAGCAAACCCGGCACTGGCTGACCCAGCCCAGTCAGAGCCTGGGCGGCTCAAACTGGGTGGATGCAGATTCTCATGCACAGAACCAGATTGCTGAGGAGTGAGAGATGACTGAAACCTCTTGGACAGGAATGCTCCGGGCTCCCAAAGCTGCCAAACACGCTCCAGCTATGGCCAGGAGCCCAGATCCATCAGGGACAAACCCCCTCAAATCACAGGCTTGTTGGGGGAGCAGCAACGGAGCCCATGGCCCCCATGCAACACCATGTTTGGCTTCCCTCATGGGTCACAGGCATAGAGAGGGGCCATGTCCTTTCCTTTGGACATTGGAGGAAGGGACAGACAGAGCAACCCCTGGGCCCACAGGATGAAGGCAATTCCTGCTCCCCCTCATCCCACTCTGGCAGGAGAGGAACAAGCCACATCCCAGCCCTGTTAGGCTGGGTGAAGAGGGACCGAGGTCTAAAAGTACTCCAGCATTTAAGTTTCCAACCCTACTCAATAAATCAGAGCACAAAGACCTCAGTGGCAGCGTGACAGCTCTCAGCCGCCACATTTGACGGCTGTAACTGAGCTGGAAGCTGATCCTGGGTCCCTGGTGGATACACTGCCTTGTCATTTCTTCCCTGCAAGAAACTGCCTCTGCAGCAACCACTGTCTTGGCCAGGGAGCTCACTAGGGGCTCCGGAGCTGGGAGGTGCCTCCATCCAGCCTCAGGAAGGCTCCCCCCCCATCCTGTCCTCAAACCAAACCCCAGCCCTGAACCTCTATGTGCAGAGCAAGCCACCTCTGTGAGAACATGACAGTCAGTGACAGCCACTGGAGAGCAGGTCAGGGAAGTGAAGTGGAGCTTCCCAGGCCACAGAGAGATCATGGAGTGGATTGGGTGAGATGCAACCTGGTCTTATAGAGGGGATTGGCAGAGGGGGGTTGGGAGAGAGAGAGATGCTGCTGCACCCTCTAAAGGGCATCATGCAGCTGGCATGGCATGGTACCCACAGCAGTCCCACAGGGGTTTTCACAAGTCACCCATCCCTGTGATCGGATCTCACTGAGCAGAGCCCTGATGTAGGGCTGGGGCAGAGGAGGGCAATTTCCCAAACATTCCTCACCCCAGTAAGTGCAGTCCAATGGAGGGAACCATAAAATCATTGTAATCAAACCCTGCTGGCAGCAGCCACAGGCAGGCTCCATCACTTCACAGGACATGGGCAAGCATCAACCAGCTCCTTAAAATCAGTGACCGACAGTTCTCAGCTGCTCCATCCCAGGTCCCGGCTGCTCCAGCAGCCTTCTGTCCCTCCTCTGCCCCCAGGATAAGAGCGGAATGTCCAGACCAGGCCTTGAAAAATCAAACCTGTCATATCCCTTTGTCCCTTTCCCAAGGCACTGTTCAAGCTGGACTCTGTGAACCTGCATGGCTCACTGTCCTGTTCCAGTTAAGTGGCTACTGGTGGATGAGAGCCATGGAAGGTGAAGCTAAGGGGGTAACACTCTTCTAAACTTGCTCTTAGAAGACATTTAGAATTTTCTTTTTTTAAAAGAATTCATTTCTAAAAAGTAAAAATCACTCTTTGGTTGGAAATATTTCCTGCCAGCACAGTTCAAGGGTCATTGGACTAAATCTGAAGGGGAGAGAAGGGTGAGAGACCTCGGAGGGGGGAAATGAACAGGAGTATCCTGGGAACAGGCAGGAATCCAATTTTTTTTGTTACAAAAACACCATGTGAGTAAGCCAAGGTGCTTCTGGAGCACCAGGACAATGGGGCAGGTAGGAGGTAGCCGTGGTGGAACTGGCAGTGCCCTGGGATGGGGTCGGGTTGGCACCAGCGGCGGTTTCACTTCCTGGGTGCTGTGTCGCAATGCGGGGCTGCCAGCGCTTGGCAAGAGCCACGCTGCCCTGGCACATTCCTATTATTTATTTATTTGTGATCTTCCCCTTAGTCACTGAGGGCAAGGGGAATTTCTGTTTGCCAAAAATCCAGATGTTTGGCCCCAGGCTTGCCATGTCACCACTCGCAGGCTGTGCTCAAACACACAGCATGGGGTGAGAGCAGGGAAGGGACACCCAAAAAGCTGGGAGATGGGTCCCAGGAGAGCATGGTGTGACCTTGTACAGTCCATGTGGCTGCTTTTAGGGGTTAGGGTCCATCACTATGCACCACAGCACTGTGCCCCAGCAGTGGGGGACCGTGTTCCCTCTTCAGGAGCTCCACAAGAAGGGACAGCCCTGTGATACAGAAGGTGCCAACCCCTCTGAATCTGGTGTGTTTTTGGCAAGGTGCTGCTTATGGGGTTGCTCTGCGCCTCGGAACCAAACCCTCTGGGTTATTTGGGTGCTTGTAAATCACAGGGAGGAGGGATCAGGGCTGCAGGGTACAAGGGGGTGAAGGAGCCTTCCTCCCCCTCTTCCTTCTCCCGCAGGAGCTGTGGCTGCAGCTCTGCCCATCGGGGAGTGTGTGGGAAGCAGCACAACCCCCAGAAGGGCCCATGTGCTAATTAAATAAAGATAATGAGGCTGAGAATGAGATGCCAAATCAATGCTGTGGCAACTCTGGGCCTGAGCAGTAGATCCCTGGCTGGCGCATGGCGTTACATAGTGTGGTCCTGGTGGGATGAGCCCCACTCCCTGGGGAGCAGGAGGCAGCCCGCAATGTGACAGGGCTGAATGCCAGACCTAATCCCGGCTCCACTGGAAGATAAAGAGGAGGAGGAGATCTTCAAAGGTGATAGAAAGTCTGGGGAAAGGGGAGAGATTTACAAGGGGGTTTATCCCATCTGAGCAGTAACCGGGTATTGTTATTTGTTAAAATGCCATCTGGCGCTCCAAACGCTCCTTGCCGGCACGGCCAAGCCTTGGTGGGCTCCCTGGGGTAGGAAGCATGACACCCCATTTCTCTCAGAGGGGGTGGCCAGTATCTCCCCACACCATGGAGGCCCAGAGCCTGACCAGGCTGCTGAAATAGGGCAAGGGGATGCGGAGGAGGGAGCAGAAAAGGGAGCGGAGGATCTGGCTTCTCCCAGCCCTTCCTTCAGCTGTTTCCACTTAAACCACACCATCACAGGGCGGAAAATGTGATGCTGCGAGCACAGCTTTCCCAGAGAAACGTGAGGACGCGGCTGCTCCTGCCCGGTGAGGGGCAGGCTGCCGGGTGGAGACGTGCTTGTGGCTTCCCCGGGTGCTGAGGAGGAAGCTCAGGCTTGGGAGAAGAGGGAACAAAGGAGTGGGAGAGCTGATGAGAAGGGGGCTGAGGAGAGGGGACCTTGCTGCAGTGCTGCCCTGACCTCAGGAGCCCTTGCTTGCAGGTACAACCCAGCTGCAGGCTTGGAATGGTGTCACCTTGTGTGCAAGCCCCACTGGGAAAGAAGAAACACCTCATACTGTACAAGTCTCCCCAAAGGAAACCAGGTCCCCAGCCCCCTGGGAGGGACCTCAATGTATACTTATAAGCATGGGCTCCTGGCCCAGTGATGGATGTTGGTGTCCCTCTGTCCCAGGAGGAGGCAGATCAGCTGTTAACAAGCCTGATGCAAGAGGCTGGGGCACAAGCAGCCTGTCCCACAAGCCACCAGTGGTGCTAGAGGCTCCAGTCTGACAGCAGAGCAATCCCAGAGCATGGCTGACAGCCCTGCTGATCCCAAGACCAGCCCAGAGGCCAGGCTGGCCCTAGCCCCACGTCACGGGCTGTCCCAAATCCCACTGTCCCTGCCAAGAGCAAAGGGCTGGAGCCAAACATCCCGTCATCGCACATCCAGGCATCCAGCTCCCCATGAGCTGCCTCTGGCCAAGAGGGGACTTTCCTGCCACAGCCCCAAACCAGCCCAGGGCAGGGTCCTGTGTGCCGGAGACAGCTCCCAAGAACAAAATCACCCCTAGGAAAAGCAATTTCCATCTCAACAGATTTTTTCCTACCAACACACCCAATTCAGGATGAAACAGCAACAGCAGAGCTATCGAGAGGGCCCAGATAGGGCAGCTCTCCATGCCCAGATTCTCTGTGTACAGAATGAGGATGCTCTTCCTGCCTTTTCGAGCAGGGATGTGGGGCTCTGGTTCCTCACCTTCGTGCCATCCCTTCTCCCTGCATTTACATGCCTGCTCCTATAGCCATCCCAGAGGGTCCCTGCTAAGAACAATCACTCACCAGGAGAGAGGGGAGATACTGGGCAGGGTGAGAAGGAGGTTTTGGGAATGCTCAGAGGCTTTAACATACTGAGCCCCTGCTGAGGGTTGTGCCTTGCATCACGGCTCCCAGTGAGGAGATGCATCTCACAGGGGACAACTAGTGCCTTGCAGCAGCCATCATGGCTGTCTGGACCATGCAGACTTTCAGGTCTCAAGATACCCACCCAAACTGCAGATCCACTCCCCAAAATCCCACCGCACTCCTTCCTTGGACAGCTGGCACAGCTCCAAAGCCTCCAAAAAGAGACCAAGCTCAATGCAAACCCGCCTCCTCTACACCAATGCAGTGGAAGGGAGGAGCACCACGGCCACACATACCTTGGCACTGGGTGTCCTTCATGGCTGGCTCGTAGCCGGCAGCACATGTGCAGGCTCCCACAGGCACCATCCACTCGCCATCGCCGTTGCAGTACAGCTTCAGGGGGACAGAGACCTCCACTGCATTGGGTATGCAGGTGCCCGGGGCGATGACCAGGGAGGTGGGCTCAGCCCCTGTTAAGGTCTCTGGGAAGATGGCAAAGCCAGCAATGGTGTTGGAGCACTTCTTGTAGAAAGCCCGGACAGAGATGAGTGACATGCAGGCCCCCAGGTCCTGGAAGGCCAAGTAAAAGCCATTCTTGGAGAGAGGCCCAAAGCTGCGCACCTTGGTGTTGACACGACCAGACTCCAGCTTGGAGAAACTCTCATCAGGGGCAATTGTATCCACTTTGATATAGGGGTTCTCCATCCAGAAGGGGCTGTTGGCAGAGGCAGAGTCTGTATCCGACTCATAGTAGAAGAGGTTGAAGGTCTCTTTGCAGGAGCCGGGGATGTTGGGGATGCTGTTGCAGTCCCTCACAGTGAACTTCAGCTCCACGTAGACACGCTGGACGTCCTGGCGCTGGATGAACTTGGTGCGCAGCCAATTGTTCTGGTTGGCCTCCCGCACGTTGCAGACCTGGTAGGTGCGTATGGGGTTCATGGCCTCGTCGTAACCGCTAACTTCTTCCCACTGTGGGCAAGAGGGAGAAAGTCAGATCTCAGTCAGGGAGACTGGTGCCATGGAAACATGGCAAATGGTGAGGGGATGCGGGGAGGAACTGCCAACAGGGACCAGAAGAGGATCCATCTCCACCTGTCCCACCCTTCTGGTCATCAAGGGAAGAGCAACCCAGGTCAGGGATCCCTCCACCGACAGAGTCAGGAGAGGGACTGAGGAGGTGAGAGGATGAGAAGGGAAGGGGAAAGATGCAGCAGGTGCTGTTGAGCAGCCCCAATTCCTGTGGGGCCGGGGATGATGGTACCCTGTGGAGATCAGGGCTGGGGCTGGCTCCAGACTTACCCCTGTCTCTGGATGAGTTGTCCATGCCAACTCAGAGGTCACCCACTTCGTGTCCATCAGGGTCTCTGGAGAGAGAGGAAGGAGAGAAAAAAGTAATTGGAGATGATGGTCATGGTTAGAAGAAAAAAACAACATCCCAAGCAGGCCAGGAGGAACAGGGGGAGGAGAGCCCAGCCTGACATTTCAGTGGAAAACAGCGACTTGGGGGGTGAAAGGCGGTGGGAGGAGGGGCAGTGGTGCAGACAGACTCCAGATTTCTCTCCTCCGGTCAGCAGAGGAGGCAGAGCCAGGCGTCCCCAGAGAGCCACGCCAACAGGGACACAGCAGGATGGGGAGCCAGCCGGGTGGCAAAGGTGGTGATGGGGACAGGCTGCCACTTGCGGCCACCAGCATGGCCAGCCCGAGGTGCCAGGGAGGGCGAGCAGGCGCCCTCCCCCTTGGCTTTGGCAGGGCCCATATTTACCGTGGCTGGGGTTGAAAGGGCCCGTTCCCATGACAGGGCGGTGCGGGCCAGGCAGGTTTATCCGGAGGAGGAGGAGGGACTGGTAGGCTGCGCTCCCAGAGACGCCCCACATCACTCATTTTACAAGAGGGGGAAAAGAATTTGACCGTCTGGCCAACATTCCTGGAGCAGACTACAAGACAAACCACCCCGGCAGCATTCCCCACACAGCCCCAGCCCCAGCCTTGGGGGAGCGAGACGCTCGTCTGGGAAGAGCTGCAATTGAAGGCAGCTCTCCCAAAGCCCGAGCAGAGCACCATGTGGGAAAACTGGGAGCCAGCGCTGGGATGAAAGAGGACAACATGCTCCAAGGATGGTGACAACGATCCTTCTGTGGGCCTCTGCGACCCCCAGGCCAGGGGTGGAACAGAAGGCTGATTGGAGATGAACTAGCACTCCTGGGATACTCCAGTTTCTCTCCTGCACAGGAAGGGTTTGGAGCAAGCAGGGTGTGAACCCCAGAGCTGGGCAACATAGAATCATAGAATAGTTCAGGTTGGAAGGGACCTTAAAGATCATCAAGTTCCAACCCGGCTGCCATGGCAGGGACCCCTCCAACCTCTTCAGGCCTCTCGTTTTCTTCCATATCGCTCCTTGAGAAGGTCC
>VZTY01025155.1:0-16886 GCA_013400935.1 Turnix velox | reverse complement strand
CTGCTCAGCCGCGGGGGGCGGGACCGGGCCCGCCAATCAGACCCCGCCCCTGGCAACCCGGCGGCCCTGGCGACGGCCAGCGCGGCGCCCATTGGGCAGCGGAGGGGGAACGGGGCGGGGCTCCGGCGGAAAGATGAATCGGAGGGGGCGGGCGCTGCCCCGGCGCGGCCCCGCCAGACACGCCCCCTCCCGAGCGGGAGGCGCAGGGCGGTGAGCGTGCCCCACCCAGCGGCCGCACGCGGAACCGGGCTCTTAAAGGGGCCGCGCTTCCCCTTGCAACCCCATTCCCGGGCCCGCCCCGGGGCGGGGGTGGTAATACATGGGTTGGTGGAGTCATGGGCCCTTAGGTGACCCATCACCGGTAGCCTCGTTTGCCCGTCATAACCCTGTCCTCTACAGTCCCATCCCATCCTCAGGCATCAAATCCTGGTCCATCTCATCTCATCCCATCCCTACCTATTCCTCGCCCCATCCATTCCTCACCTCACTCCATCTCATCCCCATCTCATCCACCCCATCCCGTTTTATCCCAATCCCATCCCCCCCCACCACATCCCATCCCACCTACACCACCTTGTCATTTCCCCCTGGGGTGACAGGGCTGAGTGCTGGGACCACTGTAGGACATAGGCTGTGACCTGTCCTGCCCCTCCATGCCAAAACACGAGTTTCCTTCTCAGATGCCCAGGGAAGCTGGACCTTGACTGAGCAAAATCTCCCTGATTTGCGGGCATTTGATGCCCTATATTCTTGGGGTAGCCAGGAGCTCTGGTAGATCACAGCTGGGTGCCCCAGAAACTGCCTTGCTGTGCAGCTGTGGCCCTGTCCTGCACTTGGGTGGCAACAGGCCCCAAATCTTGTCCCCATTCCCCTTAGAAAGTGGGAATTTTGGGGTTACAGGGGCTGTGAACACCCTCCCTGCTCTGTGGACGATGGGGAACATGTTCCTGTTGCTGACACACAAACCCACTATGACCACAGATGGGCATTTCCTTCCCTTATCCTGGAAGGATCTGGCTTCCTGAGACCTGGTTGGAGGGATCAGGCACTGTTCCCATGTGCTCTGGGCATGATGCTGTGATAGCAGAGAGGGAAGGATAAGACCCTAGACACCACTGTGAGAAACTCCTTAGGATGGGACCATTCTCTCTCATCTCCCTGTGAAGTCACTCCCAGAAAATTCTTCATCCAGAGCTGCCGTGTCAGCCCTTGCAACCCTCAGAAACCTTCACTCCGCCATTCCAGAGCTCCAAATTCCTCGAGCAAGGCATTCCCTGAAAGGGAGCAAGGGGCTGGGGCGGGGGGAAGAAATTGCTTATTCACACTCCAACAGCTCAAAAAATGGCTGAACCAATTTTTGCTTAAACTTTCCCCAAGAATTCCCCTTGGAGCCCAGCCAGGCCTGGCAAAGCTCAGCTCGAGAGGAGTTTTATTTCAGAACAGGACGAGAAGCCGGAGCCGGAGCAGAGAGGCGCGGGATGGGGGTGGGGAGTGGGATGCTCCGGATAATCCCCTCTGTAATTAATGACCCCCTGCTTGCTCCCACGGCATTGCTGCCTGTCCAGCTCTCCCTGGGGACTGCCCCGGGGCAGAGCACTCCTGAATGGGGGATGAGGGATCAGGACCTGGCCAGCAGCAGTTGCAGGTGGCCACCTGGAGTACCGTGGTGGCCACCTGGATGTCATGGTATGAGGAGCCCTGCTGTGGTAGCCAAGGGACAGGGTGCTGTGGTGGCTGAGGGACGGGTGCTGGGGGACATCTTCCCTTGCCAGGCAGCCAAGGAGCATGTGTCCACACCAGAGATGTAGGGATGAGCTATTGAGGAGAGGCTCTAAGTGGACAGGGGCAAAAGCCCTGTGAGAGGCTCTGTGTCCTGCCCAGAGGGACCTGGGGATGCAGGGAGCCAGGCTGGGGCATCTTCTCCGTATCTGGACTGAGAACCACTGTAGTGGGGCCACGTGGAGATGACATCTGATGTTCCCTGTCCAGAGGGGGCCAACACCTGAGAGGGTTTCCAGGTTGACTGTACAGCTGCTAGGGGGATCCCTTGTCCCAGCCCCAGTGCAAAGGGATCCCTGACACGCTGCTGGCATGGTTTTGTGCCTGCTGCCTCTCCTGGACTCTATTCCTTCCCAGGCTGGGTGGGCACTTGGCTCTTGGGTGCTGCCTCCCCACTTTCAGCATCACCAGTGGAACCTGCTACTAGGTGCTGGGCACCACCAGTGGGAGTGGGGCAGCCGGTAGTGCCCGTGCCATCCCAGCTGAACCGCGGTGAGCTTCAAAACCTGTCCCACCCGCACCCACCACCCCTCACCTCTGGCAGCTCCGGGATGCCAGTTGAACACTTCAGCACTTAAAATTTCAGGTGCTAATTGCTTAGTAATGAAAACTTTAATCACAGGGCAATTAAAACCCTAAGTAGCTGTGGGAGATCCCTTCTATGTCAACAACAACAAAAAAAAAAAGTGGGGGGCTGCCATCCCTGCTCTGGCACCGCACAGCACCGCACGGTGGGAGAGCCTGGTGGTGGCCCCCGGGGACCATCCCCCTCCACCATCCTTCCCACGCCGAGCGGGAGGCTGCCGAGGAACCGTCAGCTCCCGCTGTAAAACTCCAACCCCGGCTAATTTCGGATTAAGCGCCATATGAAAAGGGTTTTGTTATTTTAAATCTCCTGCTTTCCAAATTCTCAGGATTAAAATTCCCTGCATTTATTTTAACCGCACGGCGTTCGCCGGCAAATCTCCCCCTTCCCCCCAAAACTCCCCGAGTCTGAGCCAAACTCAGGGTGTAGAGCCCAGCCCAGCCTTCCTTCCCCCCCCCCTCCCCAGTCTCAGCCAAACCCAGGGTGCAGAGCCCAGCCCAGGCTCCCCCAAATCTGAGCCAGACCCAGGGCGCAGAGCCCACCTCGGGCTCTGGTATGGAATAGCCTCAGCTCCCTCCAGCCCCCTTTGCTGGCAGAGCTTGGCCACTGTCCCCCACCACAGTGGTCCTGGGGGCCATGGTGAGGATGGTGGCTGCAAACCTGGCTCCAGAGCCCGTTCCTTGCTCTTGGGGGGGAAACAAAAAAGGGGCGGTGAGGTTTGTGCATTTGCAGAGCCACACTCTCCGTTGTGGTAAGGATGAGGATGCCATCCTGGTGTGACTGACCCTGTCCTGGTGACACCAATGCTGTCCGAGTTACACTGTTCACCTCTGTATTAGGCTGTTCTCATCTGCTGGCAAACGCTAGTCAAAAACCTCACAAAACACTAAAAAAATAATCAGTTTGTGCCCTTTCTCCCCCTTCTCTGTAGCCCACCAGGTCAGAAAGGGGAAGGAAGGGTCTGGCTTCAAGCACCTCTGGCTCTGCTGGGACAGCAGTGGGGTGGGAGGGAGGCAAAGGCTGTGGGGCTGGGGCTCGTCCCCAGCTGCTGCGGGGGGAGTGTGGGAAAGGCGGGGGCCTGCGGGCAGCCCCCTGCCCCCAGCTCCTTATCGAAGGCAGCATCGGCGTCTGGCAAATGTCACTCTGCTGCCTGTTTCCCAGCCAGGAGGTCCCCTTCCCCCGCTGCCCCCAGCCCTGTGGTAGGATAAGGCATGGTGGGATGGGACACTGTGGGATGGGGCGTGGTAGGACACTCGTGAATGGGGGGCTGTAGGTCTGGGGGGGGTCCCAAGGCAGGCACATCATTTGGTGTTGTCTTGTGGTCACCCAGCCCACCCCTGGCTTGGGCCATGAGCAGCCTGGACCTATTAGTGATGTTTTAGGGGGCTGCAGTTGAAATGGCAGCACCTATGATCCTCCCCCTCAGGATGGGGATAACCTGGTGGCCACCTCTGTCATGGGAACAAGACAGTCTCCAAACATGAGGTAACTGAGGAGCTGAATCTGCCTGACTCATCAGGCCCATCTCCAAGAGGTGGCAGTGACCCCCAAGCAGGGTGATGAGATATTTGGGGTTCATGCTGGCACCTGAAGCATGTAGAGATGTGGGGATGCAAAAAGCCAAGAGGCCTCACATGACCCTGTGAGTCCCACTGAGCCAGTCACTTCCCTGCCACTGTGTCCTGCTGGAGGTGATGGTGGCAGAGGGGCTAAGGCAGGGCCTGGTCCACATTGCCCACTTCTCCCCAGGCACTGAGGGCCAAGGGCAGCCCCTCAAGCAGGAGGAGCTTGCCCAGACCCTCCTTCCCGGGGGTCCCCCAGTCCCTGCCTCCTGCCCCACCAGGAGTATCCCTCGCCCAAAGCTGGATCCGGATGCTGTGCCTCCCGTCACCATGGCAACCCCCATCCTTGCTGGGTTGCCATGGCTCCCCGGCCCCCAGCCGCAGCAGCATCCTCAGCGTGGAGAGGACCCAGTGTTTCGGGTCCTGGGGGGTTGCCACCAGCAGAGTGGGAATGAAGAGTCGGAACAGGGTTGGACCGAGGGGTTGCTGGCAACTCTCTACCACCCAGGTGCCATATGGGAACAGGTTCTGGGACTCTTGGGACACTGGGGGGTCGGCAGGGATGGGGTGCCACAGCAGCATCTCTGATGGCACAAGGTGATGTCACTCCATCATCCACCCTCGTGCTTCCCAAACTTCACTCTACCCAAGGTTTCTCCATCCAGAGGAGCCACATCAGTACCACAGGGCCTTGACACCAGGAGGGGATTCAGGTGACAAAACCCTTTGGTGCAACCATGAGCTGGTGTCACCCACAGCACCCAAGTGTGTGTCAACACCCTCCTGTCCTCTGTCCCCTTGAGACACCTTCTCTAACACCTTGCCATGTACAGGGAAACCTTGGCTGGGGTTATGGCACTGCCTGGGGCTCCCTGTGCTGAACAGACATGGCCACCGTGAGAAACAGGCAGCTGGGAGTAAATACTCCAAGAAAATAATGAGCTGTCGGAATAAACAAGGCGGAGACATGCCCAGGCATGGCAGGGCCTCTAACTACATGCTTCCATGCAGAGCTCTGTGTTAGCCCCACTGTCCCACGGCCAGTGCCTGGCTGGTGGTGCTCCCATGCCCTGGGCTGCAGGGATCCCCTCTCCCTGTCACTCCTGCATTGCCCGAGGACAAAATGCAGATGTGGGAGAGGTAGCAGGTAGGATTTGCATCTGTGGCCCTTGTGCTCTGCTCAGCAGGATAAGCCCAGGATCAACCGTTGCTGCACTGGACAGGAATCCCTCGGGGGATGCAGTCCTTGGAGGGGGGAGACCCCAAGAAGGCTGCAAAACCAGGGCACAGACCCACAGTCTTCCCCTCAAAGCCTGGGTGAGCTGAGAACTGGCAAACTCAGTGCTTCCCAGGGAAATCCCACACGAGAGAGGGTGGCTGGAAGTGTTGGGGGTGCCACTCACATTCCCCATCAAGACAAATCTCCTTCCAAACCCCACACAGGGCCCTGACACCTCCCTGCCCGCTGGCACCCTGCAGCCCTGCTGGTGAACAAAGGGACATGGCTTAAAATCACTGGTTATTTTAAGAGCCTGCTCTGGCAGCAGCCAGCAAAAAATAGAAAGAAAACCAGAATAAGTGACAAAAGAGCATCCCCTGATCTGTCTTCCCATGCACTTGCTGTATAATCCATTGCAGGGAAAAAAAAAAAAGAAGAAATAAAAGGGAAAAAAAACACTGCAAGAACTGGCTGTGCCTGGCACCAGGGGGTTGCAGTGGGGCAGGACAGGAGCCAGTGGGGTTTAGCACCTGAACACCTCCTTTGCAGGTTTCTCTCAGCTTTTCCAGCCTGAGAGCATGAATAGAAACCAAATGGGTTTGATCTTTGCTGGGGAAGCAGCCCTGCTTCTGCTGCCCATGGTGGGATGCTCTTCTGAGGGTCTGGGCCACTTAGGTTCTTCTTCCAAAAACTTTAAGATTCATCACCTCCTGAGTGCTCTGTTCCTCAGAAGAGCCTGTCACGGTACAGACCTCCCAATGCACACTGTTCACTCCCCAAATGCAGAAAATGTCCTCCTAGAGCTGGCAGCAACTTCTTCTGCATCTTTATATTGGGAAAGCCCATAGAGAGATGGCAGATGTGATGTTCTGGCAGCTCCTGGGTGTTGGATCCAATCCCTTGGCCCTGGCGCAAAGCAGGAGGGGGAACAGAGCATGGCTGACCCAAAGATGGGGGCCAGAAGTATCCCCCAAATCATCTTCCCCTCCCATCATAAAGCTAATAACCCAGCAAGGTACCACAATGCTCTCCCACAATAGACCAGGGGCCAGCATGAATTTGTCTTCCCAACTGCTCACCATCCCGTAAAACACCACAGAAACCATTCCCTGCTCAAGTCATTAGAACGCCATCAGGGGCATCCCTGCTGTCCCCCTGATGATGTCCCTCACGCTGCTCCCAGTGCCATCCTCAGCTGGATTGGAGCCAAGAAGAATGGTGAGAGGGAATGGGGAAGGCACACTGAAGGACACTCCAGAGGGAATGATGATGCCCTGAAGGCAGAGGTTGGGCTGGGGGCTGCAGGAGAAGCAGCCCCAGCTCACAAGGCTCAGGAGGGGTCAGGAACCCCCAGCCCAGGGCTCAGCAGGTGCCCCACAAATCCCCTCCCCTCCCCAGTTCCTGGCCTCCAGCACAGCATTCAGGGGGAGGTCAAGCATTTTCTCCACCTTTCTCCCCCCCGCCCCGCCTTTCCGAGATGAAGAATTTAATTTTAGGTTTTACGGCTCCTCCTCGGTGGATAAATCCCTTCCTGGCGAGTCCAAGCCCTGGAAAATCTCCTGAATCCAAGGCCGGCCCTTCTGGCAGCCGCCGCGACCGCTCCTGCTTCTCTCCAGCCGCACTCTCTAAAGTTTTATCGTTTCCTGCTTGTGACTGCGCGGCCCCAGCCCCGACAGGGAGGGGGGGGAAATGGGAAACTAAAGGCTGGAGGGGGGTGGGATCCGGGTTCTGCCGTGAGGTGGTGGCGGGGAGATGCCACCCGTCACCGTGATGCAGAGCCACTGGCGTCGCAGCCCTGCTGGGCGCAAAGGGAGCCCCACCGGGGGAGCCGGTGCTTCTCTCGGGCTGCTCTTTAATGGGAATCAGCTTTATATCTGCTTTATATCAGCTCCTGCCCCACGTGGGGAGCCAGCAGCACCACGGGAACACCCCATCACCTTACTCATCCCCATCGGCCATATGTCAGCCCTGAAAAGGGGAATGTGGCACCTTCATGGGGAAGAGAGAGAGGGAGATGCTCTGGCTGGGACCAGTCTAATCCTAAGGTGGGATGGGATTCTTTGTTAGCTGAGTGATGGAGGAACTCTCTCTGCTTCTCTCCCACACATGGAGTATGGGAAGCACTACATCACACAATCTCTGTTATTTCTTTCCAAGCCTTACCTGTATTTGGCAACTTCTGGTGGGAAATTTGTCCTCTGGTGAGGCAAGGAGTGATGGGACCTCCCATGGTCTGGTGGCCATGGGAGGTAGTGAAAAGCCCCTGTTGAAAATCTTGGCCATACCAGGGAAGTGGTGGGAGAGATACAAGTGGCACCATCACAATGCCACCAGCTTTGCTGGAGATGCTCACACTCTTCCTTTGCACTCTGAAGTCACCCCACTCAGCACTGATTGCTCCATCATCAAAAGAATGTGGCAAAAACAGGCCATGATGGGCAGGAAGGTGATTTCTGGAAGAAAAGTGAAAAGGTTAGCTCAGGGAAGAGAGGAGCAAAGGGGATGTGACTGTGGTACATCCCCCCTGAGCAGCCTGGTGATGCAACACTGGGTCTTATGGGGCTGTGAGGCATCACAGGAGCCAAAAGATTGCCATGGGGTGAAGGTGACTGGTGGGCTGGTTGGCCAGAGTGGGGGTAGAGACCCCATCCCTGGAGACATTCAAGGCCAGGCTTGCTGAGGCTCTGAGCAACTTGATCTGATGCAAAATGTCCCTGCTCATTACAGGAGGTTGGACTAGATGGCCTTGGAAGGTCCCTTCCAACTTAACACATACTGTGATCCTTTGATTTTTAAAAAATTTCTGCACTGGAGCTTGCTCACATTCTCTCTGGTCACTTGGCAGATAGGACTGGGGGTGCCAGGGCACCTCTGAGTGCTGGGGATGTTTCCAGGCAAGCATAGTGTGGGGACAGCCCTGTTCCTACAGCAGCCAGGCTGAGACCTCCCAGTCCCCTCTGCCAATGCCGGGGGACATCACGGGTCACAGAGCAGCAGAAAGACCCGTCTCACCCTTCGCACCCTTCCCAGGAACGAGGGGTCGGGGAGGAAGGTCGTAAACTCTGCATTACCGCTAATTAAGCTCCGGGCTGTCACCGCGGCTTCCCGGCGCGCCTCCCTCCCTGACACTTTTACTGTCGGGGATGGGGAGAGGGGGGAAATGGCGTCCCGGCCCTTTGATGGACTCACTGTGAGGTTGAGAGGAGGCGATGGCACGGTGCCAGGTCCTGGGCGCAGTTGTATCCCGGAACGGGAAATGACCCTTTTTATAAAAAAGCCAGGGAATAAATTAGACCCGGAAAACGGGAGCCTGGGATGGGCTGGACAGGGCACCACCAGCTACCCCCTGCCCCATGGGCACAGGTACCACAGGATGGGGTGAGCCCATAGAGGAGACAAACTGCATCCTGTGGCAACACCCACCCAGACCTTATGGTGATGGCAGCTCGACATGGGGCAGGCAGCAGCTCACTGGTCCCCTTCTTATAGAAGCCAGGCCAGGAGCAATCTGGGCTTGGCAAAGCTGCAGGAGGGCTGATTACAACCAATTAGCACTCATCAGGCCTGATGCAGCAGGTGATGGGCTTTATTGGAGGGAGATTCTGGATGTCACACACCGGTGCATTAGTTCTGCAGGGCAGCCTGACCTTCCCCAGAAGGGACAGCACACAGATCCTCTCCTCCACATCCCTCAAAAAACCTTCCTTACTTTTTGAGGGCTCCCCACCATGCTCTGTTCTTCATTTTCACGTTCTCCACGCCACAACATCCCCCGCCTGTTGGAGCCTTAATTCTTTTTAACGAAGTCTATATGTGCATGTAAGCACACAAACATATCTATATTCATCCCCTCCTCTCTGCATTGTGTTCTCCATTAATTATTCACGTCTCATGCAAGAGGAATGAAAACAGATTGCAGGATGCCGGCCCAGTCCCACAGGAGAGAAATCAGCCCTGGGGTTTCCCTTGGCTGCTGCTGGGCTTGGGCATAAAGCTTTTGGCCCCGAGGAGCCAGCATCAGGGTCCCCCTGCTGAGCACAGCAGCATCAGTGGGAAGGGAACCCCAAGCCCGAGGGATGCAGGGACCAAGACCTCCTCATTGAAACCTGCTCCTGTGTCTTCTGGATGTCATTTTGTGTTTTTGGTCCAAATAAATCCTTTCCCCTTGGAGGTGATACTGGAGTCATATCCCAACCCCTCCTGCCACAGACTAAACAGACAGGGCCCTGCCCCAACCTCTTGTTCCAAGGCAGTTTCCCCCATTCCTAAGCTTCCTTCCATTTTTCCACCTGCAGTGCCTTCCCCTCTCCTCCTCCACCCCCATCTCTCCCACCATACACAGAGCTGGGCATATCCTCCTTTTTCCCACGAGTGCTGCATGTGGGAACCACTGTCCCCTCTCCACCCAAACATCACTTGCTTTTCAAAATAACTCTTTTCCCCCCCTCTGCTTCTCTCCCTTATTATTTAAAAATGTGCTACAGATGCTCAGTCTATGTCTTTTTAAGGGGCTATCAGGATGAAGGGGGCTGAAGCTGGTCCTTCCTGGTACCCTTTTATCCCCCTTCCCACTGCCCTGTGTCTGTCACCCTCACCTCCCACCCTGCTGCTGGGGCCATCCTGGTTTCAGCAGTGGAAAGGGATATTTCCACCACTTTTCTCCATGCACCCTCCCTGTTGGAATCTTTCCTTTGCTCTTTTGACCATCAGCACACATTGAATAAGAGCTCTTAATTGAGCTGTCTCCATTGACATGTCAGGTGGGTTCTTAGTGACAATAATTAATTTAAGACAATATACATGAATGATCTTGCTCCATCCACCTGAGCTTCTCTGTCTCACACAGCCCTACAGTGGAAGTCAGTTATCTCTGCTCCATCCCTCTCTGCAGCAGTGGGCTCCTTCAGACTCAACTAACCCCTATTTGTCACATTTTTGCTAACACACTACCATCTCCACAGCATTAATGAGGATAATAAAGCACAACCATGCTGGGGCTCCTCCTGGACCTTCACAAACCACCTGCTCCCACAGGCTGGAGGTGGTGAGGGGGAGGTGCCTAGGTTGTGGAATCATGGAATGGGTGTTGGGACACACACTGGGAATGGGGTAGGGCACTACTCAATACTGTCCCATCTCATTTTGGCTTGGCCAGTGGTGAAACTGAGGTCCAGGCAGGTCTTCTTGGTCAGGAGAAGGACCTTGAGAGGCATGGCCATGTTTATGTTTCTTCAGCACCTTTTTCTGGGGTGGTGATGAACCTGTTGGGTTTGGAACAGGCTGCCCAGGGAAGGGGTTGCAGCCCCATCCTGGAGGTATTTAAGAGATGAACAGACATAGAGCTTAGAGATACAGTTTAGGGATGGTTCTTTTCAGAGTTAGGTTGATGGTTGCACTTGATGAGCTGAAGAATCCCTCCAACCTGGAGGTTCCATGACTAAGAAAACATGATGGATAACCTTCTCAGCCCTGGTCCCATTGACCCCCCTCTCCTCTTGCCTCTCCATGGCCACATTTTGGCCATGTTGCCCCACACTCCCCTGCAGAAAACCCTTCCTAGGGCTCTTCTTGAAGCACCCAGTGATGCCGGAGCCTGTTTTGGGGCTGGGCTGGTGCTGCTAGGGGGTGCTGGCCGCCCTCCAGAGCTGCTGCCGGTCGGACGGGTTATGCTGATGGGGACATGCTACAGCTCGACCTGCAGTGGGGCCTGTGCTGGCTGTGGGACAAGCCCCTTATTCTGCAGCAGCTGCCAAGGTCTCCTTTGATAGTTTGACTACAAACACACATGCCAACAAACCAGCCAGCCCTTCAGATATCATAAAAACAAGATGACAGGGCCGGGGTTTCCAGCCCCAACCTCACCCTGACGCTCAGCAGAGCTCTGAAACCAGCAGCCACTGAGCTCTGCATCCCTCTGTGGGGAGATTTACCCAGCCCAAGATGGAGGGAGCTGGGTGGCAGGCTATGGGGAGATGTGGCACATGCACCCCAGGAAACTACAGCCTGACCTTTCAAACAACCCTGCAGCACTTCGGGGACCTAGGAGAGGGATGTTTAGGGATGTTTAGGCTAAGTCCCCAGCATCCCGCCCTCGGAATTTAACCCTGCTGGTTCTGATTAGGGCTGGAGAAGTTCAGTTTCCATCCCAGACCACTGCTCGTGCCCGCTTAAGAGCAGGCGGTGTCACCTCTGACCCCCCCAGTGAACTTTTACTGCTGCAGCCCATGAGGAAGCAGCCACATCGGCTGCCTCATAAACCTCAAGGCCACTGAGGGCTGAGCTCAGCAAATGAAACTCTTCCAGATGCCCTCTCTTCCAGATGCCCCCTCTTGTTCCCTGGGGTCCCCCATCCACATCATCCCCATCGCAGGATCCCCTGGTGGGTGTGCATGGGGAGACACTCAGAGCTGTGTCACCAGGCAGCTAGTCCCTGGGGAAGGATCCCACAGGGATAGGGTGTCCCCACTCACATGGGGATGTCCCTTTCTGGCTTGGCGGTGGCATTTTCTCACAGTGGCCATTACTCATCCTGACAGCACCTGGATTGCAGCCTCTAATAAAGCCATCCTGTGTTTCTTACACGAGGAGGACATGGCAGTTCTCCTCCTCTGCCCAGCCTCTGGCTGAGTAACCACAGCCAAGGGAGGTGCAAGGGGACAAAGCCTCAGAAGTCATCACCCCTTTCCCTGCTCATGCCCAGGGCATGAAGGTATTCTGGGGTGCCTAGGGATAGGGCCAAACCCAGTGATTAGCACTCAAAGTGCCCAAGAACACTCTCAGCACACTGTGGGTTTCAGGGCTGCACTCTCCATCCTCATCCCACAGAAAACCAGAAGAAGAACTGTGTGGGAAGAGAGATCAGGAGAGAGGCACCCCTTTTCTGGGGAGAAAAGGGATAAATGAGCTGGAGCCTCTATCCCCACCTCCAGACTGCTGTACTCATGGGACAGGGATGTGTGGGGACACAGCCGGCCTCGGGAACACTCTCTCTGGGGATACAACGCCAACGCTCCAGGCACTTCAAAAGGGACTGGAGGGGCTCTTCTGTGGGGGCTGCTGGTGCTGTCCCCAGATGGGTCCCCAGGTCCAAGGGGGGCTGCGAGTGCTCCCTCTCCATTTACATCCCCAGGAATGCACAGAACAGGGGGGTGAGGGCTGATGGGGGGGGTTAAGCTGATTGTTCCCAGGATTCCCTTGTCAGAGCCCCCTCCCCTCCCCACTCCTGCAGTGTCTCCTGATGTATGGCTTGCATTAGGGGATGAAAGTCAGGCAGAGCGCGGGGGTTTGGCACGACAAACCCCATTAAACTCTCTCTGGGAAAACAAGCCCAAACAGCCTTTCGGGGGGTTGAGTCACTGACAGCATTAATCCCACCACCACCCTCTTCCCTCCCCTTTGCTGCCAGATTCACCCCAAATCCTAGCTGGGGCAGGGTGCTGTGAGTCTTTGGGTACCAACAAGGGGTCACATCACCCCACTTTGCTCATTGCCCCCCAGCACCATCATCCTGCTGGGCATGCTGATCCCCATCCAGGCAACCCCTCGCCACTGGGGAATGTGGGGAGAGGTGGAGGAGTGGGAGGGATGGGGGGCTTCCTTGGTCTCCCAGAGCTGATTCTGGGGAGGGGATGGGGACAGGACCGGTCCCAACTGTCACAGCTGTGTCAGAGGGTCATCCTGGATCCTGCTGGAAAGGCAGTAGGGTGCACCCCCCAATGCTGTCCATCCCTTGCTGCTCTTCATTTCTCCAGGGACCAAACTTTGGGGGGAGCTGGCTCAGCTCCCCACTGTCTCGCAGGGACCCCAGATTCAGGTGGAGCAGGAGCAAGTGGTGGTGAGAGTGAGTACAGAGGGGTTGAACCTTCCTTTCTCCCTCAGCAGCCGGGGATCAAAGCCAAGCAGGGAAGATGAAGCAGGTCAATGCAGCCCCCTGGCCCCACCACCTGTCCCCACCTGGCCTGGGGGTGGCCATGCAGCTCAGACACCTGCCTGTGCTCCCCCTCCCCGACTCCTCTGCAGGTGAAGAGCTGCAGGGCCAGGGGAAGGGGCTGCCCAGGGCTGCCCACCACCCGGTGAGGGAATGGGAGGGTTCCCCAGAGGTGGATGCAGGAGGCAAAGCTGCAGAGGGAATGGCTGAGCACCAGGGGAAGGAAAGCCCCCGAGAAGGTGATCCCCCTCCGAACCTTCCCTCACCCACTCCTCTGCTGCTCTCTGGCTGAGGAAGCACATGAATCCTTAAAAAAGCACCAGACGCAGCAGCTGGAAGAGGTCTGACAGCAGGGGCCATGAGTAATGCAATGGGAAGGGGGTGGGAAGAGGGGCAGGGAGGACCCCGTTTGCCCTTTTGCCCCTCACGACCCCCCCCAGATGCCCCTTGCTGTCCTCACCCCTTGTTTCCCTGTAAAGAAAACAGGGATTTGCCAGATTCATGGGCAATGGAAAGGGCAGAGCAGCAGATGATACCACAAACATCACAAAAAAGGTCTGGCTGCTGCCTGTGTCAGGACCCCAAAGCCTCTTTCAGAGGAAAAGAGGGGTTCCCAGTCCTGCAGCACCCCCCAGCTCCACAGATCAGGGATTAGCATCCTAAGAAGGATGTCACAAAGGCACCCAGGGACTGTCATTGCCACTTGGATCATTCTCTTGCAGGACATCAAGCCCTGGCTGCCCAACCACCAGTCATCCCTGCTGATGTTGGGACAGGGGACATTGTGAGGGTGTCATGGCAGGCTCCCATTCCTGGCTGTCAGGAAGGAGAAACCAGCCCCTGGAAGATGTCCAGCTCCCTTTTAATTAACCTGAACAAGCCAGAGCTTAAGTTTCCCAGCTGAGCCCAAGTCTCCCTGTTAGGAAGAGCTGGTGGTACCCAGTGGTAACTCAATAACTCTCATTTCCAGCTCTCTAATGGTGGGGCCTTGGAATGGCTCCAAACCCACTGCTCTCCACAAAAGGCCTTCCCACAATCACATTACTTTTGCTACTTTATGGTGATATTAGGAGAGACACCAGCGATAATGCGGCACCTCAGGCTCAGGGGAGGACCTGGCACAGCTGAGAGGAAATACAGTTGGACCTGCTGGATCCCTGGTGCCAAGCATCTACCCCAGTACTTGGCAGGAACCCCAGTACTCAGCTCTCATGCTTGAGAACATGCTGCTGCTCTGGTGCATAAGGGTGAGCTATCACCACTTCCATGGGGACTGGCTCAGTGGTGCCCTGGGATGTCCATCTTTGGGTGTCCCAACACACCTGCTGCCACCTTGGGATCTAGCCCTTGGTGCCTGCATCCCTGCAGGAGAGCAGGATCCAACCCCTTCCCTGCTGCAGTGGGATTTGCCAGGATCTATGGGAGCACCACCCCTTTCGCCTGCAGGGCTCTTCCCCTGCAGCACAGCACGAGCTCAGGAGGGTCCTGCCCCTTGAAGGGCTGTAATTAGCTCGATTGCACTGACCTAGAGAAGGGCTCGTTGGCTTGAGGTGCTGCAGAAATGTTCCTCCTGCATCCCCTGGGGAGGGCAGAATCCTGGCACCCTCTAAACCCACAAGCAGGAGTGGGGACAGAGGCCAAATCCCTCTTTCACCCCCATCTAAGACCCTGCAGAAAATCTCCAAGCCCACAGCTGGGGTTCTTTATAGGAGTCCCACCCCTCAATCACTCCCATGGGGCTTTCCCCAGCTTTGGTCTACCCCTGAGCCCTGTCACCTGTCTGGCAGGGGATGACAATGCAGAGGGACCCCCTCCCAGCTCTGTGTCATGACCCAGGAGCATTTGGAGGACTCTTGGAGGTCAAACTTCCCCTCTGTGGGTCATCATCGTGTGTGGAAAAACACATCCCTGACCAAGAGTACCACATGGACATAGGGGGGTCACCCTCGCACCCTCTAGTCTGGAGGGAGAGGTGTTCTGTGTGCCAGGGTGGCAAAGGGTGGGTTTGTCATTACCCCCATGAGCACAAAGTGAGGAGGGGGAGGGTCTGAAGAAGAAGCTGGTGTGTGGCATCCTGGAGAATGGCCATGGGAAGGCATGTGTGTCCTGGGCCCACTGCCACCTGACACTGAGGGGACTGTTGCGTCCCCAGGGAGAGAGGGACACCACAGAACCCCTGTCCTATCCAGCTGCTGGAAGGTGATTAGACTGGAAATGGGCACCTGAGGGACACTGACACCCCAAAACAGTGCAACAAGATGGCAAAGGGTTTGCCCACCTATACCCTACTGATCCCCATTGTTACTAGCTCTAGGGTCTAGCCATGGTTTCCCTGGGCATCCATCTCCCTGGGGCCAGTGCCAGCCGGAGTACAGAGCCACTGCTAATACCTTCTTTGCTATTTTTAGCTTGGTGCTGTGCTGGTGGCTTCAGCCTATTTTTTTTTTTTTTTCTCCCAGTAAATTCCAAATCTTTTCCCTCTTTTGCCTTCTATTCCGGGATGCTGCCGGCACCCTTCGGCTTTGATCTGCTCTGATACCAAGTGTGTTTTGAAACTCTAAGTATAGCACATCCCTTGAATTTCTCTTATCTGCCAGAGCAGGAATATCCTCAAAGGGCTGCAGAACACCCTCCATCACAGGGCTCTGGCCACTCAGACCCATTCCTGGCCTTCCCCCCCTCCACAGAACTCCACCAGCTCCTGACCTGGCCTGAGCTTTGCTGCTGAGCTCGTGAAGTTGATGTCAATCTTATTTTACAGCTCAGAGACTGAAAAGGGCAGCTGGGAGCAGAGGGGCAGTATTTACCTTTTTTTTCTTTCTTCTTTTTTTTTCTTTCTTCTTTTTTTTCTTTCTTTTTCCATTTTTTTTCCCCTCCAAGATGCCTGAGCGCAGCCTCTAATTCGCCATCTGTAAAATGATTGCAGATAAAAAAATTACAGTATTTAGAGCTTCAAAACAACTATTTTTCCAAGGTGGGCAGGTAACGGGGAAGCCAAACACTGCAGTTTGTGTCTTGTGGCAGATTTGTGAGGGCAAAGGATCCAGAGGTAGCTCTTCAATCCATCCCCAAAATGCCCCATGCTATGAGTAGTAATAAATTAATGTCAGATGCCCCTGGGTACAATCAGAGAGAACCCAGAGTGCTGGAACCAGCCAGTCACTGCCCTGGTGTGAAGCTCCTGCCTGGGATCCCATACTCACTGCTGGGTCCATCCCTATGGGAAAGGGGAGGGGTTCATCATCTGGAGCCAACACCTTGGGGACAATCCTAGGTGAAAACAGACCATTTTGTACTAGTGACCTCTAATTTCATCCACGGATGAGGGTGGCACCATCTCCATGGGATACTAGTTGGGATGGGGAAGGGGGGTTGGTGGAAAGCAGTGGTGTTGACAAACCCCACAGAGCCCTTCACAGATATGGAAAACACCCAGAGTCGGAGCGCTGGGAAGCACCAGCCTTGGGAGTCTCTTTCCTCCTTTCCCCAGCACACAGTATGAATTAAAAAAAAAAAAATAGCCAAAAAGAAAAAAGTAATCCCTCATTCCCTAGTTCTCATTAAGGGATGAAACCAATCAGGGCTCTGGCAGCGCCGGGTGCGCGACGGTGCGGGGCTGTGGCAAAGTGGAACCAGCCCCGGTCCCTTGCGTCAGGAAACCTCTCATCTCCCCCAGCCATCCATTTCTTCCTTTTTACTTTTTCCTNTTTTTTTTTTTTTTTTTTTTTTGTTCCCACAAACTCCCCTCGAGCCGTGAAGCACATCTGGAGGATTTTAGGCAGAAGGGGATTTTCCCAGAAAGTTGGGAAGGGC
>VZTY01025153.1:7037-25479 GCA_013400935.1 Turnix velox | reverse complement strand
CCAAGGCTGCCCTTTAGCACCAGTCCAGAAGAATACTCTGAGAGACAAGTACCAGAACCTGTGCCCACACTTAATTACCATCTTCCCTTGGTCAACTAGATGGACCCTTGTCATAGAAGAAAATTAAATTCTCCTTAAGGAGTACTTTCCCCTGACTATCATCAATGACTGTCTTGTGACTCAAGTGTTTTTTTCAGTAACACTCATAAAAATCCTGTCTATAATTTTATCATTAAGAAATGCAGCAGCGTAGTCCTCCTTTTGCTGTTAAAATGTTTAAACTTTTCATTGTCTCTCATAGTGCGGACCAGCTTGAACTCAAATTGAGCTTTAGCCACACAAATTTCCTCCCTACAGTGGTGAAGAGCATCTCTGTTGTCCTCCTACATTGCCTGCCCCCCCAGTGTCCATACACTTAACTTTTCCACTAAGTTCCAGAATAAGATTCCTGTTCAACCAAGCTAGCCTTCTCCCCCATTTGCTTGCCTCCCAACATTTGGAATTGTCTGTTCCTGTACTCTTAAAAAGCAGCTTTAAAAATGTTCAGCATTCATGGATCCCTGTGGCATATTGAGGGACTGAGACCTGGTGCAAGTCATCAATCAGCATTTATTGTGTACAGTCTCCTTATATATCTTCCAGTTGCATGTTGGTAAATTTCCACACCATAACTGGCATAGTTAAGAATTTCCCTTGTAGGCACCACCATTAACACGATGCATTTAGCCACCAATCTAATTCTCAATCTTCCTGAGGAAACCTCTCCATCTGTTGAGCCAACAGAATCTGTTAACCCTACAGCTAACCCCACAGATCCCAGTACCTTAAAAACAATATTCCTAGGTGACCTTATAATTAGCTCCTTCATAAGGAGTTTGCTCCTCCCCATCCAAGAAGTTATGTAATTCCTGTTAATGACATTTATGAAGATTAGCAGGACAGTGAATAAGGCAGCTGAGAGGGAAAAAAAAAAAGGGGGGAATTCTCTTCAGTTCATTTCATTTTATCTGTTTAGGCTGGAAATCTAGCAGCTAAGAACCAAGTTTCATTCCAAAGTAAAGAAAATTTTAAAAGCAATTTTATTTTGACTGTTCTTCCAGTTAGAGGCAAGTTTGAGCAGAGCATATTAGGTGCCTGAGAGTTACATCCCCTAATATAGGTCAAAGTGATTATCTAAGTAGAAGCAAAGCTAGCAAACTTTCTTGTTTTACCCACTGCTGATTCCCAAAAACTTTAGTCCAGGTGCATGATATGTTGGCATCTGACAGTCATGAAGTTCATGAAGTTCACCCTACAGAAGCCCTGCTATTGCAATATAGTGTGAGAGATCATCTCTTCAGTAGTGAGCAATAAGACCTACAGGATACTTCTTAGAAGTGAGACCAGGGAGCCTGACAAAACTTAAAAGAAAAAGCTACAGCGGAGCCTGGCAAGAGGAATACAATTATAGTTTTGCCTGGATCTTCATTAAGAAACATTCAAGAGTGTATCATAGTAAAACAATGGTACTGAAGCCTTGAAAATGGACATTAATTTGCATTGAGGGTGCTAACAAAGGACTCACCATGGCATGGTTTAATGTTCAAAGCAAACTGCAGAGTAGGTTCATACCCATAATAAGACACTTAATATAGTGTCTTAATATAGACACTTAATATAGGATCCCACTTAATATAGGTCTAGATTTTGCATCATGAAAGAGAATGAGCAGTGCAGAAAAATTCATGAAGCAAAACACGTTCAAGTGCAACTAAATACAAATTGCCAGGCCTTGGATAGTGAGACCTGAAGTAACCGTGAACTAGTCAGTGTAATGCACCCAATGTGATAGAGCCTTAGGAAACTAGTACTGCAAAATGCTCAGCTATGATATCCTCCATTTGTCAAGACTTGGTAAGTATAAATATAGTGGAGGTATGGAAAAGACAAAAGAGAACAGTTGATTCTCATGGCAACAGCAATCACTCAATATTGGTCAGCATCAAGAAAACAATTTCATGTGCAAGAGTGGGAGATTAATGGCATAAGAACTGGAGATTAAGGACAACACAATAAAAAAGAGAAAAAAAGCCCTGCAAAACACTGCCATTGGAGACTCTGGGATGCAGCTTTTGTGGAAGGTTTTCTGGATCAATGAGGGCTTTGCCAATGCCTTGTCCCTTCCTGTACCAGCCTGGATATAGGTTGAATAATAAACTGGTGTTAAGAAGCTGTAATGCAGGGACCAAGAGAATGCTCCTTTACTCTGTATCTTCTGCTCTAAAGGAGTTCTAGCCCAGCTGAAGTGTTGCCAGTGACAAGGGAAATTAACTGGCTTTCAGAATGGTGATTGTCAGTGTAGATGATAGCACCACCTCAAGTAGAGCTGAGGATGACATCTCCATCATAACAAAAAGAAGTACTTAGTGTGGCTTTATGTTGTTAAACATGCTGAAAACGAACAAGGCTTTATTGTATTTCTCAGCAGCTAATGAAGAGTTTGAAGTGAAGCAAAATACTGGAAACTACTTCATATCCCCGCACTTCACTTCTGCTCTGTTCAGAGGGGCACAGGATGTGCGCTCCCACAGCGCAGCCAAATCTTTTGGCACAGACTGCAGACTCAGCCCTTAACTAGATACAGGGATTGTAATTGGGAATAAAAAGGGACAATTATTAGCTTAACATTGGAAACCATTGTAAGATCTACAGTAATGAATTCATACCCAGGAAAATCAAAACAAGTTTTATTCATGTATATTAAAGAAATCTGTAATGTTTTCTCTCTCCCACCTTCTCTTCCTCCTCTTCCTCTCATACATTTTCATTTCAAGATTCTCCATACATGAATAAGGAATTTTATTGGCAATAAAATTTTAGGGGTTTTTTTCCCCTTCTGATTTTTCATAGATTTATGGATCCATAATCATTCACGTCAGAGCCTGAGGGAGATGAGACTGGAATGGGATAATAGCCCTTAAATCCCCTTCTCTAAGCACTCAGATCTTCCCTGTCAGCAAGATTAAAACGGTCAACAGCAGTCTTCATGAGTCTATATCCCACACTGAGCTTTCACAACAACTGGAGTGGTGGCTGGCAGGGAGAAAAATGCAGAGCTGCTGCCGTGCATGATACTACTGAGATAGAGTGAGAAAACAGGATTGTTAGCCTTTGCAGTGCTGGGAAGGACTGGTGTTAACCCTTTGTTCAGGTGAACTCAAAGAAGAGAGAAGAGTAAGGAAAAATATTATGTTTCAGTTTAACATGCGGCAACAGTTTCCTTTCCTAAAACACAGAGGAAGAGAGAGAGAAGTACCAAATGTCCTCCTGCAGCCTGACAAGGGGAAGGATAATGGAGAAAGGTATGTAGACAAGCAAAGTGGCTTTCCTGCTACTGCTCAAATGAACTCCCAGCCCCTACTGCTCCTTGGACCTGAGGGGAACTACAATTACTATGTGGATGATGAAGATGAGGAAGAAGAAGAGAAAGAACAAGGAAAATGGTCAGGAGGAGATGTGTTTGAGGGTGAAAACAAGCCTTCGTTGTCAATTCCTTGCTCCCCTGCCCTTTCCGCAGGAGCCACACCTTCTACTTCCTCTGTGTTGAACATCAATGTTGGCGGCCAAAGTTACCGCCTCACCTACCAGGCAGTGGCTATCTATCCCAAGACTCGCCTGGGACGCCTGGCTACCTCCACTGACCGTCGCTGTCAGCTGGGCTTGTGTGATGACTATGCTGCCCAGGTAGATGAGTATTTCTTTGACCGGGACCCAGCTGTCTTCCAGCTGGTGTACAACTTCTATGCCTCGGGGGTGCTGCGTGTGCGGGATGAGCTGTGCCCCCGTAGCTTCCTGGAGGAGTTGAGCTACTGGGGTGTGCGTCTGAAATACACACCTCGCTGTTGCCGCATCTGCTTTGAGGAGCGCCGTGATGAGCTGAGTGAGCAGCTAAAGGTCCAGCGAGAGCTGCGCTCCCAGGCAGAGGCTCAGGAGAATGAACAGCTCTTCCACCACATGCGCTACTATGGTCCCCAGCGCTGGCGCCTCTGGAACCTCATGGAGAAGCCTTTCTCCTCTGTCACTGCCAAGGTGATGGCAGTGGCCTCCAGCTTCTTTGTGCTTATCTCTGTGGTGGCTCTGGCACTCAACACAGTGGAGGAGATGCAGCAGGTAGACCGCAAGAGTGGTGAGAGCCGGCCTGTTCTAGAGCACATTGAGACCCTGTGCATTGCATTTTTCACACTGGAGTACTTGCTGCGCTTGGTCTCTACTCCAGACCTGCGCCGCTTTGCCAGCAGTGCCCTCAATGCTGTAGACCTCATTGCCATTTTGCCCCTCTACCTGCAGCTGCTACTTGAATGTTTTGCTGATGATGACCAGCCCCGAGGTCGAGGCTCTCAGCACGAGCATGATATCGAGAAGGTGGGAAGAGTGGGCAAGGTGGGACAAGTGCTTCGCATCATGCGCCTCATGCGTATCTTCCGCATCCTCAAGCTGGCTCGCCACTCCACAGGGCTGCGTGCCTTTGGCTTTACCTTGCGTCAGTGCTACCAGCAGGTGGGCTGTCTTTTGCTGTTCATTGCCATGGGCATCTTCGCCTTCTCTGCCATGGTCTACACAGTGGAGCATGATGTGTCCAGTACCAACTTCACCAGCATCCCTCATGCTTGGTGGTGGGCTGCCGTAAGTAAACATCTCACCTCTCTGTGTAGTCAGAGAGTTTTCCCCCCTTTCCCTCCCCTTCCCTGCTATAGTCACTGATAGCCTTGAAAACAGCAGGCTCAGATCAGTGAACATCTGCTCTGAATTCTGAGCTTGCAGGACATATGCACTCACGCACACACACACATGGACACACTCACTCATCTCTCTTCTAAGCTTAAGTCATGGCTTAATCAGGCAGACCGTGTTGAAATTCCCACCTGACCAAATGTAGACAGCACTTGCACTTTTAAAGAAGTGGGCAAAGAGACAGGAAAGAAAACCATATCCCCATTTAAGACCATTATCAGTGCTACAAAAAAAAAAAAAAAGGCTTGTATAAGGCTAGCTGATTACAGGTGAACACGGGTTTTTAATTCTTATTCTTTTTGTAATTCTGCTGTGACCCATTATACAACTGCAAGACTGTTAACTATAGGCTGGTCACTGCCTGGCAGGCAAAGCTAATGCTGTCCCAGAGCTCTGGCTGTTAAAACTGCATTAGGACCAACACAAGTTGTTTTACACAAGAGATTGTGTTCTGTTCCTGAAGTGGAACATCCAAAGCATGTATCTGTGCGCACAAAAGACCACTGGCGGTTATTTATACCATGCCAGGTTTGAAGGGGAATAAATATAAAAAGGAGTAGAATGGCTCAAGGGGCTGATAAGGGGATAAATTGCCTTCTACATCTAGGTCACAGACTTGAATCCCACATCAGTCAGTACTGAGAGCAGGCTAACACCACCTTGAGTGTTTTTTTTGCAACCTAATGCAGAAATTGTGTAATTTTAGCTCCATCCCAAACAGTTGGAGTGAGGATTATTGGCTGAGTTTCAGCTGAAAAGCCTCAGAAATGAAGAGGGAATGAGCTCATTTCTGGAGACAGCCACAGGTTTAGTGTTGTAAAGCATGTGGTCACATCTCCTTAAGCAGACTGAACTATCACTTATTTGCACTATACTATGTACATGGAAGGGTGCTTTTGAGGTAATATTTTCCAGGCTATTGGTTGGCATCTATCAGATAGCTGCTGGTCACACACAGCTGTGAGAGTTTAAACTCCTCCATCTTGCTTAAATGCTTCCTGCCTTTGGTAGTTTCCTAGCAGAACTGTTCCAGCATCCCAAACTCAAAATTTAACACTAAAGGGTTCAAGAAGCAGTCAAATTCCAGACTTAGATTACATTAACACGAAAGCAGGGGCATAGATTCACATAACAGCTGATTGCCATGTGCAAGTATGAAAGTTTCAGAGTTATCACTGGTAAGGAAGGGGGTGGTTTAACCAAGGGTTTCCAGGCTATTGAGAAGTCTGTGCTGCTGCTGCTGCCTGCAGCCTTTCCTGCTATAGTCCTTTGTTGGAAAACAGTAGCCCTGTTACACTACTGAAGATGCGTGCATTTACAGCTGCCTGGATCAAATCAGAGAGCAGCTAGATGTTGCAGGTGCTGAGAAAAGGCAAAGGGCCCATCTCTTGTCTGCCCATAACTTCAAGGCTTGCTCTAGTCTGTCATCACATACATGTTGGTTTGCAGCAGCTGATAGCGGCCTCCATTAATCCATGTTTATGGCAGAGACCCAGAAGTACTTCTGACCGACCCTCTGGGACTGGCTATGTCCCAGTTGCTTCCCTCAGGAAGGAACCCCATTCAAGTGGCCTGGAAAGGAGTCATATCTTCTCTTGCTAGTTGATCAGCATAGGCACTGATCACACAGAATCACGGAATGACCCGGGTTGGAAGGGACTTCAAGGATCATGTAGCTCCAACCCCCCTGCCTAGCAGGGCCACCAAACAAACACATTTACTAGATCAGGTTGCCCAGGGCCCCATCCAACCTGGCCTTGAACACCTCCAAGGACAGGGCATCCACAACCTCCCTCGGTAGCCTGTTCCAGGACCTAACCACTCTCCTAGTAAAGAACTTCCCCCTAACATCCAACCTAAATCTTCCCTCCTTCAACTTGGATCCATTTCCCCTAGTCCTGCTATTGTCAGCCCTTTCAAAGAGTTTACTCCCTTCCTGGGTGTAGGTTCCCTTCAGGTATTGAAAGGCTGCAATGAGGTCACCCCACAGCCTTCTCTTCTCCAGGCTGAACAAGCCTAACTCCCTCAGCCTGTCCTCACAGGGGAGGTGCTCCAGCCCCCTGATCATCTTCGTGGCCCTCCTCTGGACCCTTTCCAAAATCTCTATGTCTTTTTTGTACTGAGGGCTCCACACCTGGACACAGTACTCCAGATGGGGCCTCACAAGAGCCGAGTAGAGTGGGACAATCACCTCCCTATCCCTGCTGACCACCCCTCGCCTGATGGAGCCCAGGATCCCATTTGCTTTCCGAGCTGCGAGAGCGCACTGCTGGCTCATGTTAAGTCTCTCGTCCATCAGGACCCCCAGGTCCTTCTCTGCCGAGCTGCTCTCAAGGACCACTCCTCCCAGCCTGTACAGGTGCCTGGGGTTCTTCCGGCCCAAGTGCATAACCTTGCACTTTGCTGCGTTGAACCTCATTAGGTTCACCTGAGCCCAGCTTTCCAGTCTGTCGAGGTCCCTCTGAATGGCATCCCTTCCTTCCACCGTATCGACCGCACCACTCAGCTTGGTGTCATCAGCAAACTTGCTGAGGGTGCACTCAATTCCCTCATCAATGTTATTAATAAAAATGTTAAAGAGCACCGGTCCCAAGACAGACCCTTGGGGGACACTGCTCGTTACCAACCTCCACCTGGACATAGAGCCATTGACCACCACCCTCTGTCTGCGACCTTTCAACCAATTGCTTATCCATCTAGTTGTCCACCCATCAAATCCACTTCCCTCCAATTTGGAGATAAGGATGTGGTGGGGGACCATGTCAAAGGCCTTGCTCAGGTCCAGGTGAATGACATCGGTTTCCTTCCCTTCATCCACCGGATGCACTGAGCCATGTATGGGGCCCAGAGAACAGCAGTCTCAACCTACCCAAGGTCCCTTTTCCTCCTAGAAGCCCAGGAAGCCCATGGCCTGTACTTCTGGTTCAGCAACAACTGATGAGATGTGGTGTTTTCCAGTACATATGTTAATAATGATTCAATGCATGGCACTAAACCTGACTGCAGACAGATGCAGCATTTATATATGTGCATGAATACATATATGTGCAGAACATCCTTTAAGGTGGGGCATAGGAATGAAGGAAAAATCAGTGGGGAAAGAAGAGGGTTGTGTAACATGACCTTTACATGTCATCTCTAAGTGATATGCATAGATTATGAAAAAAACTGTGCTTCACTCATTGATAAAACAAGTATATTAGCGTTGTATTTTGTTTTGCAAACATGCAGGTATATGCAAAATCCTTAGGACTCATTTCTGATAACTAGTGGCACCATAAGTCAGGTACTCCTAAGTAACCTATGTGACTATGACTACACCAAAAAGGCCTGTTCACTCAATCAAGTGTCTCCAAAAGAGAAACTGTAGCATGCACATTGCAATTCTAAAGCACAAATCTCTTTAAAGCCTATTCTTTCTTTAAGAGTGAAAATTAAGATATCTAGATCACCTAAATTTCATTAAAATCCAACAGCATTCATGGTCTCACACACACTGGAGCAGAAGTATCCCTCCAAAATGGTCACAGGCAACGTAGAAGACTGTGCCAGTGGAACAGAACCTGAGCACAGGATAATGGTTTTGTTCTGCCTAGTAGAGATAAACATCTTGCCTTCATCTCAGTATTTATTTTTGGATATATTTATCCTGTATTATCATTCAAATCCAGTGACTTAATTTCCATTAGACCAAGTGACTAATCCTTTTTATTCCACAGGAAGCACCAGGTGCATATTATGAATGTGCTTACCCAGTGCTGCCTCATGTACCCTAATGCTTTCTTAATTTGAAAAAACATTTTATTTAACATGTTAGAGGATCACAGGCTGCCCACTGTGACCTTCCAAAGACTTATTTCAGTGCTAGAGCCACAAAAGCATTAGAGTGAAAGTCTTACTGCCTGTGATTTCTTTCTGCCAAAGTTTATGATCACTGCTTCAGACATATATGCAGTGTGTTGAGATTCTATGAAAAAAATGAAATAAAATTAATTGGCTGAAAAAGATCCCTTGCATAAACTATGGTGGACTAGATGGCAAAAGTATGCAAGTTTTACCAGCCAGAGAAAAGCCAATTCCTGTCATGGGAAAAAAAAAAAAAAAAAATCAAAACATGTGCACTGGAAGCATATACATTATTTTAGGCTACCTGTTTAGCAGTGTTGTTGTAGGCAAACTTCTGTGAAACTAGATTTTATTTTTAAAAAATAGTATTGCATCCATATACAACACATATATGCATAGGCTGTAAAGAGAAAACATTCACAGAGAAGAAGAAAAAAGTCTGGGAAACTATGTAAACAAACTTATGGGAAAATGTGCAGATTCATATGAAGTAAGATACTAAACACCATAATTTCCACAAAAAACCTCTCACTTAAAAAAAATCCCCAGCCCTCATCCAAACAGCAATTCAGTAAAAATATCCTATCTCTGTATCTGTCAGCTAAAGCAAACTGGAATATTCTTACTGATGTCACACATACACCTTATTTTTGTCACCTCAGAGCAGGAAGATCAAACAATTCAGCACTATGAATATATATGTCAGAAACATACACTGCAAGCAGAAACTTTCACACAAAAGAGAAAGACCCTTATTTTTATCACAACTCCTTATAACTATGGAAGGGGATTTTACCTATTAAATCAAAGTCCTGAGACACTTCCTCCCACAGTGCAAATATTACAAAAATGTATTTCACAATTAGCTGAAACTTTTAATGGCTTTTCATTAGTTTCTAAAATACAGATGACAGAAAAGGCAACACTCAAAATAAAACTCTCAGAATACATCCCCAAATACTAGGTTTTGTAAACACATTGAATTTAGACACAGAGTATGCGTTCCAAGTGACACAAGGGAGCAAGGCTACAGTTAATGCTAGATTTGTATGGTCAGGGAGATATCTCTGAGCAAGCTGAGCAAGCCCACCTTCAGGACATGCTGGTTTGAAAAGTGTTTGGAAATTCCCTTTGCAGGACAAAGCTTTTAAAAATCACCCTGCATGCAAGCAAACGGCACCATTGTCTTTCTTTACTGCATGAGAAGGATTTTATTTAATTAGAGATTTTTGCATAAAAGACATGGTACAGAAAAAGGCAGCAGAGTATTATTCAAAGTATCACTTATCATACAAAGTATAAAGATGCTGAATTTAAAATTGCCCCTGATCCCTTACCAAATATATCTGCATGTTTCTTAGAATCGTAGAATTGGAAGGGACTTTCAAAGGTCATCCAGTCCAACCCCCTGCAGTAAGCAAGGGCATCTTGTACTAGATCAGGTTGTACTAGATCTTCTCAGCTAATAAGCTGAATGTTGATTTGCCTGTAGGTCAGCATCTCTACAGTGGGATATGGAGACATGTGTCCAGAAACTCACCTTGGCCGCCTGTTTGCTTTCCTCTGCATTGCGTTTGGAATAATCCTGAATGGCATGCCTATCTCCATCCTCTATAACAAATTCTCAGATTATTACAGCAAGCTGAAGGCCTACGAGTACACAGCTCTCAAGAAAGAAAGAGGGAAGGTAGATTTCACTCGGAGAGCCATGAAGAAAATATCTGAGTGCTGTGGAGAAAGTGCAACCCACCCTTCACCACAGCACTGATAAAGTCTGTGCAGTGGATATGGGGAGGAAACAGACACGTCAAAGGGGATCAGCCAAGCCAAACAAAGACAAACTGAGAAGGCCAAAAAATAACAAAAGTAGATCGTGAAATCTGTTTGGAATGGATTCGTTTTCAAAAGAAAAATGGTTCAGAATATAGCAATTTTTTTTTTTTGGCTTAGCTAAGCTGTGAGCAGCACTTCAGCACTCATCAGCTACTGGATTAATGATGTAGAAGCTCTGAATAAGACCCATGTGAAGATGAAATTCTCTGCTACTGATTAATCTGACAATAAAGTCCCACCATAATCAAATCAAAGCAAAACAAACTGCTGCCTTTAAGAATCAGCCACCTCACTGCTATCAAGGCAATTTCAAAACTAAATTAATAGAATACCCAGTACACTGATTGCATTGCTGAAATTGATCTTATACCAGCTTTCAAAACTGGATAAAGGGCCTAGAACATTTACCTGAATATTAGCATCTATATTCCTTAATCTTTCAGCTCCTGTTTCCATTGTCAAGAAAGCTAGGCTTCACTGATTGAATTTTATTTTTCAGATGGAGCTCTGTAAATGATCACCATTTTCATAGATAGGCAAGCAACACACTACTTCTTCTCTCCGCTATCATCTTTCCAGGAACTAGTGAAGTCTGGAGACTGAGGTGATAAATGTCATTGATCAATTTTGAAAAATTTCCAAACCAAAATTTTCTTTAGATACAGGATTAAGTGATAAACTAAACTTAGTTTACAGCACATAACATAGCTACTTATTGTAGTAATAATGATAGGTCTGTTATGGGATGTTAAGTGTTAAAGCAGCATTTTTAAAAAACCCCATCAAATTAAGCATGTAATGGATACTATCTGATAAAAAATTTTCATACAAAGGGACTTACAGGTACAATTTTTAATATAACTTAAAATCAAAATACTTTGCCTGGTACATACAGTCACTAAAAACACAATTATGACACCTTAATCTCACCCCCAGCAGTACAGTACTTCCTAAGATTACTAATATTTCCTGCACAGCGTTCTCTCTTCCATCAGAAACTCACACCAAAAACTACACAACAAATAACAGAAGAACAAGAAAATTGAATCAGAATTTCATCATGAGTGTTCTTTTTATGTAAGAACAGTCATATTAATTTTGGAATTGTAACCCAAATAACAGATCTGAAAAAATTAGTTATTTTATTGATACTGATAGGGTAAAAAAAAAAAAAAAAAAGGCAGCAGTGTTTACAGTTACTGATAAGATCCATGGCTGCTACTCAGAAGCACTCTTTCTGCAAAAAATGACTGCCTGATGGCAGAGATGCATTTTAAAATTCTTTAAACTCTTGCATAGTGTCTGTGCTGCTCTGCTGAATGCAAATGGCTGCATTCAAATCCCAGAGCCACAATGAAAACAATGGTGTAAAGCTTACTCCTTGGACAGCTGAGGGTGAAGAAGTTCATTAATTTTGCCATGTTCATGCAAACTGTGTCAAGCATAGGGACATTTCTTATTTCAATAGTAAGAAGGCAATTAGTAATCAAGTTGCTCTTCTCATTTTCTACCTCCAAACAAACATATCATAAGCCCATCTGTCATTTTGTTCTTTAGGAATGATAGTCAGCACATTGTGTGCTGATCAGTGCTGTTAAAAGCGAAATCATGTCTTTAAGGCACAGTGGAGCCCTGGGAATTGAACGTGATAGATGTTTGCTGTTCTGGACTGCACACAAAGCAGCAGCCACAATCCTGGCACTAATCAGAAAGAATAGCTGCTTTACTTTGGCTCTTGGGATGATGTGAATTTGCATGGCCCTTCTGCACAGTAATAATAGGATGAAGAGCTTCCTGAAATCACAGGAAGCCTCTCTTACAGATCCAACACTGCATTCAGTGGCGTGGCAGGTTACAAGTGTAACCTGCAAAAACACACCTGTGTTTTATTTTCAGCATTCAGCTAGGGTTAAAACCACTAAAAGAACTTAAACATTGGTGTTTATCCAACTTCATGAGATATGGAACTTCTGTCACTTTTGTGAGTGAAAGAATCAGTACTTGCAAGTGGGATGCAGATGCCCAGCCTTGCATGGCAAACTCAGCACCACGAAATCTTACTTTGCCACCCACTGAAATCCAGAGCCTGAGTGCTTAGTCTGCTGAAGGCGGACTTACTCATACCACCAGCCTTGTTTTCCACTCCATTTACTTCACATGCATGACCCATTACAATAGATGTTCTTCCAGATACAAAAGAGAACAGGCTTTCCAGACAAAACATGAACAGGAAAAAAAGGATAAGTTCCTCTCTTAATTAAGAGTCAAAACTGAATGTCCTCACCAAGTGCTTTGTTGTCTGTTCAGCAAGATTTTAATGCAAAGCTTTCAAGTCCCATCGTACCACCCTAACAGTTCAAATACAGCTTGAAATGGGTCTCTCCCACCTGCTTTAACTGAAGCTTTTCCACCTAGCACTGAGTAAATAATGAGCCACCAGGTGACAGTAGAACAGAGTCTCTACAGCTTAACGTTTGCAGCACTTGGGTGGGTGGAAAGGTGAGGTTCACAGGTCCTGTTCCAATAAGGGGCTATAAAAGCAGCAAAATTCTCACTCCTCTCTGACACAATCAATTTTTGGCTGATGGATTTAGTTTGACAGGTCTCCAGATTAAGTCCCTGCACACTGCAGCAGCACAACAATGCATCTTAGAGCATCCTATGGCAGAAAATGGCCATAGGCCTAAGCACAACAGAGATAAGACCAATTTCTGTCTCCTCGGGAGACAGCAATGTAACCAGACCCACCAAGTCTCATCTGGATGCTCTGAACAACAAGGTCATCACACCTCAGCTTTCCTAGTGGCTGCCTCACTCTCTCTCAATGCATTTTGCACTTTGCACCAACAAGTGCCATCACTACGATGGCAGCTTTGGTATCTTTGTGATTTCCTCTGTGTGCTGACTTGACGCATGAACATGACAGTTTGGGAGACCAGGGGTAAATTCTTCAATGATTTGTGGCCCAGTTCAATTGAGAGAGTTCTGATTAATGCTAGAGATGACATGAGGTATGTTGCGTAAGTGTGCAGTCTAGAGCACTGACCACCAGCAACTGTCACATGAAAAATTAAGCATAAAACTACACAAAGTTGCTGTTTTTCTGTCTTCTACTATGTGGCTTACTTGCTCTGATGTATACAGCAGGTAAGTGGGTCCTTGCCTGAGAGAAGCATTTGCCAGCAAATTAGAAAATAGTGTTCGAGGTCCAGCAAGGTAATTTTCTTTTCAAGATTTCTGCATGCATCTTTCTGCCTTGTGGCTCAATTAATCTTATATTAGGGGTTGCAAGTATTAAGTCCACGCAATTCAATAGCAAAGAGTATGTGTGAAGTTGAAGTACCAGCCAGAAGCTGCTCAAGGTGCCCAAACCTCTGCCAATACCAGTATTTTCTGGGGATTGGAATTGGCAAGGTCATCCCACAAGGTTTTCTTGCCCCATAAGACCCTGTCTGAGGCTTACACCATACAAAGAGGATCTCCAGGCAGCTCAGAGGAAGTAAAGAGTTCATATTCCCAGAGAATACATTTCCAATGACCTGCAGAAGGCTGCGTAAACCTCTATCAACTGGTTTTGAAATAGGATACAGCATTGACTGTTTTTAGGGGACACAAGAGTTCCTTCTGCAAAAGATTCTCAGCGAATTTATTCTGTCACATGTAGCATCCAGTAGCATCTTCAATGTCCTGAGATCAATCTAATGAAACAGGCAAATGGTACATACGATGACATCAAAAAATAATGCAGGGGAACCACAACTGTTTTGCTTATTTGAATGGCATAGGGTTTCAACAATGAAAAGACTTCAAATAACCACATTGCTTAAATACAACAAAGATGGGCAGTATCTTTAAAGTTAAAGTAGATAGGGCTTAGTTTATGAGACAGTACCTTGGTATAGCTAAGGTTTTCAGAGAAATAGGGTAGCGGATTCTGAAACCACTAATACATTAGAAACCTCTCTGAATGTGGTCTATTTTAACTAACTACAGATAGTAATGAGGCTCAGAAGAAGTAAAATATGTCCACCTAACAAACAAGTTGTCTCAGGTAGACAAAAAACCAGTCCATTTTCCTGAGTGGCCTGGCTTAACTACTGTTTTTACTACTCATTTTAGGCCTGGGGATTCTTGAGGGGAAAAAAACCTAACAAAACCAAAACAACCAAAAAAAAAAAGGAAAAAGATAAAAAAGAACACTAAATAAATAGGGGTGAGGCTGGTCAAAATCCAGAGTCTATCCTTACATAAGCCAGTGGAAAGAATTCAAACTGAATTATGCGGTTGCACAGACAGCTGTCTTAGAAGAATACAATTTTTCAATTCCAATTCAGCAGCTATCTGTTTTAGTCATTCAGAAATATAGTACTTCAAGGGACAGCTACAGTAAACCACAGATTGAAAGGTATCTGGTGCTATTCTCAGGCTTCTAGGACAAATCGTAATACTCAGTTTCCAAATGTGTGTGATTTAAGTATTATAAACTAGGTATATTCAAAGACTTTGAAGAAAAATAATGACTGTCGATAAGCCTAGGAAAGACAACTATCTCCTTGCTTTATAAATAGCTTCAATTGTTTAGAATATTCTGTTCTGTTGTGTAAAAATATTTGATTAATGTTTATCTGCTATTTAAAAAAAACTTCATTAACTTTTTTATTCAGTAGTAGAGAAATCATATGGTGTTTGGCTGTGATTCAGCCCTCTGCCTTGGACTGAAAAAGGAAAAGGTCAGAGGTACTAGCTTTTCATGTACTTCCATAATTTAATGGAAATAAACTGAATATAAGTAAAAAGCATTTTGGAGGTGGCTCTTGAAACAGAGATGACAGAATTTTTTAAATAAAACTTGTCAGATTCTAGTTCTGCTCTATCAAATGACTCAGTGCTGCCATTCTAATGTTTGAAGCAGATTCACTTCCTTTATTAGCAGAAGCATTTCTCCCCTACTAATAACCAGATGAACAAATATCAACAACCAGATGAATAAAAGCATATCTTTTGCAGCCATTCTTCAGGCCACCATGTTCTCATGCAACACTAGTTCTTTTGCCCATTCTAGCAGAAGGAAGTGCCTGGAAAGCACTTCGGCTACCAGCTGTCTAAGAGAAGGCAAAACCTGCTTTGCATTAACATATAGCAGAAGCCAGATCCATACTGACAGCAAAGAGACTCCATGCTCCTCAAGCCTTCAAGCCTGCTCCAGCCAACTCTTAAGCATCAGGCCAGTCTGACTTCCAAATATCTCAACAGCCAAACATTTGACTTTGGTAAACATATAGGGGTGGCAAAAAAAACCCCAGAAAGTAAAAAAAAAAATCCAAACCAACCAACAAAATAAAACGAGTTCCATAAATTCGGGAAATCATACACTGGGTGATGCAGCTCGACCTGCTGTGCTGGGGCTGAAAACGCTTTGTGGGAAAGAGCAAAGCAGTTTGGTCTCTGTAGACAGCAAGAATTCCTTGCATGAAAAGTTGTTCACTGCTGCCTCCCAGAGGTTAAAGGCTACCAGATTCCCATTTTCCTTAAAAACACCTAGTCTCTGCTGCCTGCTACAATACTAGCTCTGCTGCATGTTCTTCCGGTACAGTGCACCAAAAGCCTCGAGTTGTGTCAACAAAAGAGTATACAATGAGGTAAAATTTAATCGGTACTGAAAAATATGTATTATTATCCCTACAAAGTGAATCTTCATTCTCATGCTACTTTAATTACACCAGATGAATTTCCCCTCTTCTTTTCATGTCAATTCCAATGTCTAAAATGGCCCCAAAAGTCACGTGGTAAGTGATTCTAGGCATATCTGGATGATGTCAGGATATGCTTAATACCCGGTCTACATGCTTCCAGAACAGTTTAAGAAAAATAACATCTTTAACAACAGAAGATTAGTCAGGGAACACAAAAGTTTAAGATAATGTTATCTTAACTGCAGAGTGAAAGGATTGCTTTAGATTAATAGGGAGTCTTTTTTAGGCTTTTACTGACAGCATTAAAATAAGCAATCAAGACATAGGCCTCAACCATTCAACTTGGATGCTTAGCAGACTTAAAAACCCATCAATTTTGTTGTAGCATTTTTCCAATGTAGTACAAAGCACAGTCCTCTAACTCTCTGTACATTGAAGAGAGAACACTGCCATTTTATACAGTAATTTGAAAATTAGTTTCATCATGCTGCTCACCCAACCAAAAAGATCAGCCTCATACCCTGCAAAGGAAAGGTCTTTTCCTGGCTGATGTCAGCCTTTATGCTGCATTACTGTGCCACTCTGGTGCTCAGCTTGGGTGTTCAAGTAAACCCTTTTGTTCAGTGAATCCTATCAGCTCACTAATAGAAATTAATTCAATACCACCACACACAAATCTCTAACTGGTTCATGAACTGAATCAGCTTAATGAAAGACTGACAAATACCAGAGTAGCCATAAGGAGAGGGATGCAGCATCTTCTCCTCAGATGCAGAAAGAGAAATGCTGCGATTGAGAGACAGGACATTGCTCAATGCAAGCAAAATGTCGCTTTATTGTACCTACTGACATGCTTTTATACCCTCCTATATGGAACATACCAGAATCTTGTGCCGATTGGTCAAAACCTTACAAAAGGCGTGTACCGATTTGTTAAAGCAAATACCAGCACCGCCTCCAAGGCAGTCACAAGGTAAGCAGGACATCCTTGGTCATGCAAAGGATTCCCTCTAGGCAGCAGCGCCATCTTGTTCCTCCCAAGGCTCACCACCGAGGAGTTCCAGCATGCCTGCCGCCATCAGTTGTGTAACACTAGAGGTTCAGCCTAGGTCAGCTATGTCACCTCCTTCAGAGAAACACCAGATCTATGTTGCAGCAGCCAAACCGCATTTATTAGATTAACTTCTGGATTGCAGGAGAGGTGAGAGACACACAAGGTTTAAAGCACAGCATTCCTCCTTCACCTCTTCACACACACCTCTGCCACTCCTGCACAGCTTTAACAGTGCTATTACACTTGCATTCTGTCAACACAATTTTGCTCTTCAAAGGCACCTTTCCCTCTGCATCAAGTTCTTTTCCCTCAATCCCTCCCCCCTTTCAGAGGTATATAAATACCTGCTTGCTGACAGCTTTAGTTAATTGGTATGGCATAGGAACTTTCTCTAATGCCTGCTTTCTCTGTTCTCTCCACCCTGACTGCCATCTCCACTGTTATTCAAATCCTAGCATAAAATTCACCTTCTAAAAAACACTGTCCTATCATTCATTGTTACAGATGATACTTCATTATGTTATTACATTCTCCTATCTGTCTAAAGACAAGTTTTCAAGTAAAAATATGGATTCTGTTCATGTTCGTAATCAATTAATGTGGCAAAACTATGGTCAGTCCAATGCTAATACAATACTTCCCCTTGGTAATGATAAAATTAGTTGGGATTTAGTCTCCATTACTGTATTTCTATTATTATTTTAAAAGTAATCTAAAATGAAGCTTGATTTAAAGAAATTTATATTATTTATTTATATAATTTATACAGGAAGCCAATTAAAAACAGCAGCTTCCCTGGAAATGTGATGTAATGCAAGTCACTTATTAGAAAGCAAGGCTTACACATTGCAGCAATTGCAGTCTTAGCAGCACCAAACTGCCCAAGAGCAGGTAACAAGCACACAAACTTTGCACCTTAATGTAACATACCACAATTAAAGGATCAGCAGCAGGCACTTGAAGTACACCTGAAAGTAATATGAGATGCACTCCTCAAGCTTAGGGCAATGGCCCTAAGCCATTTCTTGTCAGAAAAAGACGAAGAGTTGTTGGTCAACTGTCAGCCGGATATGAGCTAGCAGTGTGCCCAGGTGGGCAAAGCCTCATCCTGGCCTGAATGAGGAAGAGTGTGGTGAGCGAGACTACAGAAGTAATCATCCCTCTGTATTTAGCACTGCTGAGGCCCCACCTCAACTACTGTGTCTAGTTTTGAGGTCCTCACACAAAAAAAAAAAAAAAAAAAAAA
>VZTY01025151.1:254928-275668 GCA_013400935.1 Turnix velox | reverse complement strand
TAAAAACACCAACTAATGCTCTGATGATGTTATACTTCTACAACAAGCTGCAAGTCTTTATATGCGAAAAAAAGAAAAAAGTTATTTCATTTTAAACCAACAAAACTGACAATTTCACAAATGGGCCCGTTCTCCCATGCATTAATTTACAAGTTAAGGATACATTTTATAAAGAAATAGCATATAAACTGGTTCACTTCAGATATTTTGTACATGTCATATAGTATTCTACATAAATCAGGTGTTATAAAATGACCAAGATGTTTATCAGAGATCTCAAACCTGGATGTTCTGCAAGAATGTGAATTTTAAATAAACCGTTATCCAATGAACTGATGAAGATAGCCCAAACAAGTGACATATAATTTCACTAGTAGTTACCACGGAATTTTCCCTTTCTTTATGACACAAGTGGTCACCTGAGACTGAAGATTCTTTCTGAAGGCTTCCCTTTATTCAGCCATGACTAACATTAAGAGGTTGAATTGGGACATGAAAGGGTACAAAAGAGGTTCATAGCAGAAAAAANGGGAATTAAATTTGTGATCCATAGCATTTTTTATGCAGTCCAATGTTGCTTAGTTTCCTTACTGCTAGCATGACAACTGGTAAAAGGTACTAATCATTTTTATTATAAAATATTCATTCACATTTCATAATTTTTAAATGTACATAATCAAATACTATTCTTTTCTCTTTTACAAAATAGCTAGCCTGGTTTTTACAGTGACAATTTGCCATAAGCTTGAGGATATTATTACTATCACCTACCACCTCACCTAAAAAAGTAGGTTGGAAGAGCAAGGGAGGTAAAGGGAATGAGAGAAGATACCATTCCAATTTTGAAGTAAGCAAGGGGCAGACTTAAAGAATAAACCTACAGTTTCAGAACAGATACTCATTGGCAGATATTTGGAACCAAATCAGGCCTCTGAGAGGTGAAATCAAAAATTTCTACCCTCTGAGGAAGTCTGGTTTCCTGACAGTTGAAATGCATGCTCTCTAGAGAAGGCGCAGGAGTAACTATGGATCACAAATTTAATTCCCTTTGTTACTCCATCATGCCAAATCAGCAGCTCTGAGTATTAGACAATTATTGAAATCCAGGAGTCTGGTACCTTATAAAAGTCATAAATTACTTACTAATAGGAAATTTACTTTAAAAGTTGTGTATGATATGCTCTGGTAGCCATACAGCTCCAGCTCTTGTTAAATGAATATGGACCTAAAGAGTGACGATCAGGTAGCATTTCAAGTTAGATTTATATTACAAGAATTAACTTCACCTAAAAAGTACAACATTTTTGATTTCTGATGTGACAGGTACACTTGAAGAGAATATTTTAACTTCTGAGAGGGCAAAATAAAAACAACAAAAAAACCCCAAACCAAACAAATAAAACTTAAAAAAAAAAAAAAAGGGGAGGGGGGAAGAAAAAAACAAACCAGAAAACAGAGAGAACACTGGAACAAGGTCAAGTGTCTGGGGACAATTTAGACCCAGTTGGGTGAAGTAGATCTGCTGTACTCCTGACAGGTAAAGGAGACCAATCTGCATATAGCCTGCCTCCCACCCAAGGTTGCTACTTCACCTTTGTAGTCTCTCACCTCTGATTCATATGGTCAGAACCCTTCTCCCAGTGACTGAAGGATCTAACTGCCTTTGACTGAACTATGGCAGACCTTCAGCTGAAGCAGCAGGGCACATATCAGCTTTTTGGTCAACTGCCATGGTATCATCAACCATATCTATTCAGTTTCCTTTCAGGGTTTACTGCACCTGGATCTGGGTCATATCACCTACACCAAATGACAGCCTTATCATAAACTCTGTAGAATCATCTCTAGAGCGCTAATATGTGCAGAAAACACCTGTGTTTGTGAAAAACAATGATTCTCAGCAGAGTATGGCAATATCTGCTACCATAAGGAAATCCATCAAAAATTATTACCTAGTTTAGGACAAAGCAGCCTTTTATAGACTGCAAGAGTAACTGGAACACACATAACTTATTCCAATTAGCTGGAAGTCCTGACATAGCAGGTGGCAGCAGTGCATCCATTACTATAATGTGGAAAATATATGATGCATGGCAACAGGCACTTGTATTTGTCTTGATTATGGAACCTGAAAACAGTGCTTTCTATCCTAACTGCTGTGGCAAAATCATTTTTTCTGACCCTAGCATGGCAATGAGCCTTGAACAATGTACACAGGTGACACTTTCTTGTTTCTTCTGCTAAATGAATACCACGACTATGACTCTTCTACACAGAGAATTGTGTTAAATACCCATGATAACAGGAGTCGATTGTGAATAGTAGAAAAAAAAGTCAAAAACATTTTGAGGTTATACAGGCACTTCCAAATTTCCCAAGCTAGAGTAGGAGAGATGAAAAGATCCTTCTGATCACAGTACACAAGCCAATTGTAGCACATGTTGTCACTCAAGAAATGTTAAATATTTGCATCCCTTCTGGAAACTGATTATTTGTCATTACTGCCTGGTACTCATGCTGTAATTACAGGTTTTTATCTCTAGTCAGTTCAGCCATGGGAGATCTGGATCTAAATTCTGCTTGATGTATCAAACATGCCTTTTGAACACGTTTGAATTTTATGAACAGACCAGCTACAGCATCATTCGCACAAATGCCTAAAAGATGGGAAATGAAACACGACTAATCAGATTCACAATTCGTTACATTCTGCAGCCTTCTATTGATATATTTAAAAAATGCTTTTCAGAACTAGAAATAAAAGACTCTTGCCATACAGCCAAACAAGATGCTAAAATCCCTGAAGAAAAAATAGCCTGGCACTCTCAGTGACCCTTTCGCTTAGCCATCTTTTAGAACATCAGATAAAAATGTTTCAAGAGCCAGACTTAAGAGTAATACAAGTAAATCCCTTTTAAAGTAACAATTACAGAATATTGTTTCTTATCCATGTATTCACGACATATTTTACTCTGGGCCCTACAGGAGGCACAGGAGAATTCTTAACTTAGAGATCAGTAGCCTAAGCTCCACTAATAATTACACCAACTTCCAGAGGTGCTACAGGGAGTGTATCAGAGCACAGAGAAACTTCTGCTCCTGCTCTTGTGCTTAACACCAGACTTGGTGGACAAAAACTTCATGTGAATACACTTGTGGCATTACATGGCATGTATACATTAGACATTAGAGAGAAGTTCTACACAATGAGAGTGGTGAGGCATTGGAACAAGTTGCCCAGAGAGGCGGTGGAGGCTTCATCCCTAGAGACATTCAAGGCCAGGTTTGATAAGACTCTGAGAAACGTGATCTGGTGGAAGATGTCCCTGATCACTGCAGGGGGATTGGACTCATGACTTGTGAAGATCCCTTCCAATCCAATGCATTCTATGATTCTATGAGACTTACAGTTAAAATCTCATCTTTATACACAAAAGCTGCTTCGAGCTAAGATGATAGATTTTAAACACATATAAATATAGTCCGATTGTTCAGGATGCCAGAGGTCAGAACCTGCCTCATTTAACATTTCATTGGAACAGCTACATCACACATCTTTTTTTTTTTTTCTTTTAACATTCAAGAGGTAGAAGGCACAGTCACAGCATTATTTTAGTGTCTGCAATATCTTATCAAAAGGAAAATATTTATATACATGTGTATATAAGTGTGCATGCACATGATTGAAGACTATCTTATTTCAAAGTGCCAGAATTTTGAATTCAATACAGTTTGTCAAAAATTATAGTTGAAGACTTCTGAAAAATTATCACACAACCATACAACTCATTTAGCAGGGGCTGGTATCATTGGTGAGGAAAGTGGGTTGTCTGGTATGTCCAGACAATCCTGTGGATAAAGAATTCCACCCTCTCCTACAGACTCTGCTTTCCTTTTGGGGTCTTCTCTAAGACATTACCACACCTGGAAAAGATCAATTTGGCACCTGTGTAGGTGTTTCTTGTAGAAAAGCATTTTAATATAAGTGGAGCATTACTCTCTTCTCTCAATATAGAACTTCTGGTAGAAGAAAAAAAAAAATCCACTTATAACAATTTTCCATTTCAAATAATTTTCCTTGATAGGAACTGGGTAAATGACCAAAAATTCTAAGTATAATAATTTTATTTCACATGCATGAACTAGTATATGGGACAGTTAAATGCCATCTGGTATCATCATCATGCCTACCAAGTAAAAACACAATGTTTTGTTATTCTTACTAACTATTTGCAGGGGAAATTTTAATTCTGAAAGCAAAAGTGGCCTGTCAAAAATATTCTGTTGTAAGAAATCTTAAAGGAAAAAAAAGCAGAAAATGTTCTCATATGTTGTTCATTTAAAGAAAAAAATAAAAAAAAGACAATGCTACAGAAGATAAAAATTATGCATAAGTAGATGTCCATGCAAACTTTAAGCAAGGATTGTACCCTGTTGTTTTCATTTTATTTAGGATGCAAAGACATTTTAATTAAATTAGCATTTATATAGAGAGTTCTCAATTTAAATTTAATGGAACATTTAATAATTACCCAGCATATATAAAAAGACATCTTTTAAATTGCTAAAATACATGGATAAGATTTCAGGACATGCACCTTTCACTTCATGGATAATTTGTCTGGCTATCATGGCAACAGTGTTTACCATATACAATTTTTATTCACTAAAGATTGTGTTGCTACATGAGACTCATATAAGCAGTACTTTGGAAGCAGTGAAAACTCTTTGCTTTCTTAAATCAAGCACAGCTGTCCACACCTTGTGTGGCATTAGCTTCCAACCACAGCTCTCAGCTGGTGATGCTGGTCGAGCTTAAGGTAGTGCATTCACCCACTGATGTACCGGTCATGTTCTCCTAGCTTCAGAGCTTGTGACAATGAAGAGCATATTTTATCCAATGGTTCTATTGCACCTTTGATTAGATAACTCTCAGAGATATCCTGCATCTTCAACAGATCTGCCAGCACAAATGCTGTAAAAGGAAATTTAGATATCAAGCTGAACTGGCAATCTTCCTGGCAGGTATGTCCATTAAACACTGCAAAATACAGCTTCCAACCATGTCTATAAGGAGAGCATCTGTCCTAGATGTTCCTGACATTCAATATGATACTACAGGTGACAGCACCCCTCTACTGTTATAGACACACCTTACAGAAAAGACTAAGGAAAAAAGCCTGGTGGCTCAAAAGCCATGTCTGACAGCAGCATGAGTTAGGTGAGAATCTGGTTCACTCAACTACTGCTTGGTACACAATATGTAGAAATCTCATATAATGTTAACACATATATAATTTTCTTATTTTCAGAGTTTCTGGATGATCACACCAGAGAAATTTTCTTGTGCATATTACCTCCCAAGGAGGAGGGCAGAGGTTTTGACTCTGCGTGCTGTTTAATGTTACTATATATGATTAAGGCCATTCATTTTAGAGGAGTTTGCTTGTAGCTAAGAATCCAATTCTCTCTCTCCTTTTTTAAAAAATAATTCATTGCTACTGTTCATTATTTTGCTTTCATATAATGCATAGGACCTATATTTTCAGAAGCTAGTGATGCAGGTTAGATGGACACTATCTGCATTTATAGTCTATATCCACCTCCATTATTTTCCTCTTTTGATAAATACTACAAAAGCAGACAATTTTAATCTCATTAATAAGTGATCCCTAGGACTATATTAGTGGATATGCAACAGTGCGTACATTCAAGTTAGAAATAAAACATGTTCACTGATTGGAATACAAACTACTGAATCAGCAAACACTGAGTACCAAGGATGACATTACCCCAAGATCCAAGTCCGAAATGCAGAAGGAAAGCAGGGAACCAGAGAATCCTCTCCATTCAAATGTGCTACAAACTGTTTCCATTTCTTAGAAAACTACATATATGGCATGAGCTTACTGAGAAATTGTAATCAGTTTTACCCTTACCAGAATTTAACACACTCAATGAGATAATTAAACTTACAAGACTTCAAGGTAAATGTTCTACAGGGTCTTTAGCTGACTGTGAAAGAAACTACAGAGGCAATGTAACAGTGATTTAGAATTAAGATAGAATAGTTGAATATGGCAACCCATCCAGAGTTCTTTAAAAGGGTTATCTAAAAACATTAGACATACATCAGTTCATTTTAACTACTGTAACTCCATTGTGCATATTTAATTCCTTGACAGTTAAACAACATAGCCCAGAACACTTGGAATGACATCTCTGCTGAAATCTTACAGGAAAATAAGGAAAAGAGGTATAACTGTACTAAGAAGAAAAGCCTTATTATAAGATCTAAGAATATCTTTAGGTAAAAATTGGTTTAGAGGTATAACAGACTGCTACATAGCAAAAAGGGGCTGTGCCATCAATCAAGAAATCTAAAATTTGATAAAAAGCATGTGTGTGCAGCATTGTTTAATAAACACATTTAAGTAATAAATTTAGCCTATGGACATGCACTGAATAAATATTTATGATAGCTATAAAATGTGCCAATGGTATTTATTATTTCAGAGGTTTCTTCATGACAGATAATGATTTTTTTCCATTATAATTATAATTCAGTGCTACATTTTTTTCTGCTGTGTATATGCACACCAAGCATGCAGTGTATGCAAAAATAACACTCCTTAAATGTCACAACAAAATCAAAACTTTAATGCCACGTGGAAAATCTGGAGTCCAAGGGAACATGTTTCCATATCAGAGTGATGCCAAAACCTCTATGACTTTAACTCTGTAAACAGTTTTTGACAAAATTGGATAAAAGGAACAAATGGATCTAAAATCAGGCACCAGTAACTTCAGTGGGCTGGTTGCCCAAGACAACCTCATGAAATGTGCCCTGAAGGTGAACTTGGCTAATTATACTGTGAAAACCACTCCTCCAGAGATTAGTATACTCACCTAGGCTTGAAGATCCTAATCTATTAAGCCTGTACTGTGAAATTAAGAGACTCTGCACCTTTAAATGAAGGCAATGACTTTTCACACCGATCAGCTTCAAGATAAAGAATTATGACTACTAGTAAAATGCAGCTTAAAAAAATGAATATGCTAATTATGTTAATTTACGATGTATAAATGACTGTTTCAATGTCAGGTATGCTAATTGCGTGGAATACCCCCTAGAAGCCATTTTTGCACAGAACTGCTAACAAATAGCTAATATCTCAATCCTGTATGCTACTGGCTTCCACAGCGGAGTAAAAGACCTCAAGAGTTTTGGGATGACAAGGGAATACTAATTGACCAAATACCTCAAAAAGCTACTTAAGTATCTCCACAAGTTTCTATTAAGTAAGATCAATGCTCCCTGATTTCTCATGTCTTTCTGTTACCTGTGAGGAAAATTATAAAGAAACAAAAGGACCTTGATTCAAATTTTATGCCTAATAAACCTTGCTCTGAGGAGCTATGCAGACTACAGCGACCCAGAAACCTCGTAGTGAACAAATTCCATGCAATCACTTTAATTCACACTGTTCAAGAGCATTCATGCACTGGACTTAAAGTAAAATTTGGACTTCGAGGCACAATCTTCAACCCCATCCTCTGACAAATCTTATTTGCAGCCCCTCCTCTCTATAGAGTTCTCTCATGCCCATGCAATATGAAAGAGGATTTCAGTATATGAGGAACAGCTTATTAATTTTACACAGCACTTGAGCTATTTTGAAACCTACCCTGGAGAGTACTGTCAGCAGTAGAGAGTGATTATTTCCTCAGCTTTCTTGTCTTTTTCTATTCAATCCATCTGCTTAGCACAATGGGCTCAACCTCTGACTGAAATTTCTAGACGCCATCATAATACAAACAAGGCATATTAAAAACTATAACATCCGCTGAGACAAAAAGGCATGTGATCTGATGTATTACTCAAAAAAATTCTGTGAAATTATGAAAGAAAGTTAATGCCGACCTTTCCTCTGTGACTCTTGACTCTTCACATCTATTGGCATTACACATGGTAAATCACACAGACTTAGAGCTAAAAGGCCTTATCCCAGTCATTCTCACAAATAACGGCCTGTGAAATAATTCTGATGAACTGCTAATTACCCTAACAGTCCTAAAGTAACATATGAAAGCAACTAATCCCTTCAAAAAAAGCTAGCTGTGTCTTCACAGAAAGAAATCCTCACCCATTCACATTCACTTATGGCAGAGAGAGAAAATAACTCCCCCGCTGAAGCCAACATTCAAACATCCAGAGTAATTACATGGAGAGAGAACATTTAAATGGCAAGCAGTATCTGTAAAATAAAATGACATGATGTGAAGCCACCAGTTCAAATCTAGATTCAATGCATTATGACTGCCCTTCTCACTTAATACACATCAGATACCATGAGCAACTGAAATCACAAGTCAAGCAGAGAACAATATTTAAGGGAACTGCCCCCCATATGGCCCCAAAAATGTATGCACTGACAGGGAGTTTGGAAAGATTTGACTTACACCGAAAGACAGGCAAGTCTTATCCAAGAAAGCAAAAGAGATCTAAGCCTGGTGTACTGGCATGCACAAAGATCAGTATTTTATGCCTTTTCTACCTCTAAAATGATTAGCAGAGCTTTATAAAAAATAAATCTAATAACCAAGAAAATATTCCCTGTTGAAAAAACCAAACAAACACAAATTTTCACTTGGAGAAAATATTTCTCTTTTTCTTAAACAAAGGTATCCTCTGCCTGCTCGACCCATTTTCCATTTCTTCTTCCCCTCCCCCCTTTCTTTTCATCACCCTTTTCCTTTTCTATTTCCAAAATCAGTTCTATTAATCCCACCGTATGACCTAAACACCGAAGGAAGGAAGGAGGGTATTCTTTCTGTAACTATTACATTGTTTCTATCGTCCTTGGTCTTAGTATTAGCACAATACAATAGAATGAACCAGAAATACTCAGCCAGTCTTTGTTTAATTCCTTTTCCAATTTCAGACTGCAGTGTGACTTGGGGTTAGATGCTTGTCGCATGTAAGGTAAGTAAAGCTGTGAACTCCTGAAATAAACCAGCTGTGTCTTTATTAACAAGCACAAGCAAATGCTGAAGTCTTTAACCTCTGCTGTGCTTAGTTTTCTGTTGGACACACAGCTCTGGGAAAAGCACGACCCAATGAATTGCTTACGGAGGGATGACTGAGGCATGGCATACGCTGAACCAGCATGGAATCTGCTTTAAGCTATGCCAATTGACAACCGAGTGTTACACACTCTGGCCGTGCCCCAGATAAGTCTCGTATATCATGGGCAAGTGCACAAGAGACACAGAGGGAATTTTCAGATGGTACATCTGACCGCTGCAGGATTTCTTTGAGTCATTCAAGAGGGAACACAAATGAGAAGCTGATTTGCCATGCCTCAGCTCCTCTCTGTGAAAAGTGAATAACCATTCCAGATAAGCCAAGACGTTCCAAGATAGGCTGTGGTGACACAGAAATACCAATGATTTGGAGGACCAAAGGTTAAAATACATGTGCCACCAGGATTTTTAACAATGTTACAGTGATCTATGCTAAGTGCCATTCCGCAATAATGGTTAGTTCTTTTCCTAATTTTCCTTTTTTCCAGACTATGCTCTGGCAATTAACTGACCCTACAGAAGACAAAAGTATCACCACATACAATATGTATTGGAAAATTTAGACTACAAATAATTATTTTTTTACAGTTTTTCTTTCAAGGTAAATAATTTGATTTGGAAATTGTTTGGGGCAGAGGGAAGAAAAGAATGATTGTCAAATAGCCACAAGAGAACAAATACCAGAAGCAAACAGGAAATATTTGCAAAATGCTGACATATTTATTCATTCAACCCACACTTGCTATGATCAGCTCAGGATGAGCCTTTCTTCATGTCTCCAGCAGTGTCCCTGTAGTGAAACAGTGGCATTTGTCCCTAGTTCAAGTGATTTGTAACAGCTGCATGAGATACATGTAATTTCACTGAAACCCACCTACCCAAAGTCTAAGGCACAAACCTCCTGACAGACAAATGTTATAATACAAGTACATAGCAATTTATATCAGTGCTAATAATTGACATCTCTGCAGTTACTGCTTCTATAGATATTCCGAAGATGCATCCCATTTTTTCCCATTTAATTACTTACCTTTGCTGACCTCAGGCTCATAGAAACTAAGCTCCTGTATACTGATGTACAAACTGAATTTTCATTTAGATAATCAAACAACGCATTAAACCACTGACAGCTACAAACTGAAGTGTCTTGTTTGGATATGTGCAGGCCACTATTCTTCTTGACAAAACAACAGCTACAGCTTAACTACAGTTTTGCAATGTCTTGCACAGTAAGATATTCAATTATCTCACATTACAATGTTTGGTTTTGTTGATGCAAAATAATGTTGCTACTACTCCTTCTTCCTCTAAACACCATACAGTGGATTTTACTATATTCATGTCAGACAACAGCTAAAGCTGTCAAATTGTGATGAGTGATGAAAAGCAAACTTTACGAGCTAATGTGAGAAGATTTCTGCAAACGTTAAAAATTAACATTACAAAAAAATGTTCTGGCTTCAACTTTAGTGAAGACTGGTTCTCCACTAGAAGTCAGCACAGCTGAAATGAGCATTTGTCCTACATACTCTCTGGCCAGGGATTTCTAATGGAAGGAGGCTGCATGTTTCTTAGCTATAACACTTCAAAAAGAAAGTCTCCTAATTGATAGGGCATAAAATGAGCAGTCATCTCATATAATCACCAAACAATAAAAAATTACTTGAAAAAACTTACAAGTGATAAAATAATGGTAGAGTAACTCCCCATCTCCCCTTGCCCCTATATAATGTTCTATTTACTTGATAGCACAGATTATTTATGAAAATGGACATTCACAGCACTTCTGTGTCTTTTTTAGAATCAGCAGTATTTGAGAGCTATTCCAAGTGACAATGTTGGGGTGCATGTTTGGGAAGATTTAAAACCCACTGCAAGGCAAACTGCAAACACAATGCAGACCAAGAAGAGCATGGGTGGATGGAAGTGGCTTGGATGGGAGACACAGCATGCTCTTAACAACTGGGACACCAGGATTCTAAGACACATCCATTTAGACACAGCCAAAGGGGCTAATCTCACATCTGTTGTTTTGTCACAACTCTTAAACCCCTCTCTGTGGGCACTGAATATCCAAACCCAAAATAACAGCATGATTCAATTCATGCTCATATGTTTTCCATAAATACAGCAATTCATTAATTTTGCTGAAAGTTCCCTTAAAATTCTTGTCATGTGAAAATATGTCATGTGAACACATTTCACTAACTGCACCAAACCTATATGGGTATTCCCATTATTATTTGCAGTAAATCATGCAAAATGTAAATAGCATTGCATTGGTGGAGGGAGACCACATCAAAAGTCTTGCATGCATGAGAGACATCAGATCTGTCAGATGCACAACATATCAGGTCATACAGTGTGGTGGGACACTGGAATATGTTGGCCAGAGAGGTGGTGGAGACCCCATGCATGGAGGCATTCAAGGTCAGGCTTGACAAAGCAACCTGATCCACTTAAATATGTCCCTCCTTACTGCAGGAGAGTTTGACAAGATTACCTTTAGAGGTCCCTTATAACTCAGCACATTCTATTAGTCTATGCTGTGGAAATTTGTGCCTGACCTCAATAAAAGCAAATCAGGTCTGGTTGAATGATCAGAACAACGCTTTATTTCTCAGCTCCTTCGCATATCACCTCTACCACTCAATGAGGAGGAGACAAACCAATAGCCATGTTCCCCCATCTGCTTTCTAGCTACTTCCAGTGGTTCTAGAATTGCCACCACTGAGAAAGCTGAACAACTCCAACAATTCAGCAATGCAAATAAGGATTAAGTTTACATCCTACTCTTCTTCAAGGTAAAGAAAGTTTCCCAGAGGTTTGTTGGTTTTTTTTAAGTTTCCCCAAGTCTAGTCATTCTCTGCTCTTTATTTTACAATTGCAGATGAGCTGAATTAATGAAGTAAAGCAGAGAAGTTCTAACTTAGTTGCAGATATGCAGGGATAAAATAATGTATTTGGAAAGTAGTCAGCTTGCTTTAGAAGCATGCTGGCATTTCTTTGCAGATACAGCTGCAGTAAAAGAGACCTAAAGAAAGAGTTAACACTTCTGTCATTTCTGAGTAGGAGTCTGATCGCATCCCCTGCCAAGGGCCCAGAACAGCAGAAAGATTCAAGCAAATCTTTTCTTGCTGAGCCCTCCATCACTCCATGCTAGAGTAGCAAGCTCTTCAGGAAACATCTATGTATTCAAAAGGAAGGTTCTTTATCGTGCTGCTCAGAGTTCAAATACATAAACTATGCACACTCCTCACCCCTTCAGGTAAACCCTGCCTCGGCTTCAGTCCTGTCTTGCCTTCTGAGATTGGGGATCACGTGGTAAAGCTTTTTGAGTCTTACCCTATCTACAGTGTATGAGACAGTCACACTCTTAATCTGGGCTATTTTGGTGGATTTAGCCAGTCCAGTGCTTACAGAAATTCAGAACCAACTGCCGCCGTTTTCTATGGTGACTCACTAACCATGAGCCAGAGATGGTGACTGTGTCTAAGCAAGGAATCCTCCCCATCACCTTATCCCAGCTTAATGGAGAGACATCCAGCAGCACTACCTCTTTCCCACATTATTTCACTGTCTCATTTATTCTGTCAAGAGTAAAGGGGGTAATTAATTATATTGTTCTGACATCTCTGGTTAATGAATAATGTTACTGAATGCTTTTAAACATTTTCAACTCTTAGAGTAATGCTCTTTTTTCAACTTCACACCATGGACCATTTTCTCATTTAAGAAAACTTCTGTGGTATGTATGTGTATGCATGCACATGCTTGTGCACCAGTGTATATAAAGTGAAAATCAGGGGGAAAACTATTTCCAGGTGTCAATGTTGTTATTCATAATGAAAACTACATCTAAGTGATGGTAAATATGTAGCTTCTCTTCTTTATGTTTGATACTTTTATACTTTACAGAACAGTATCATTATTTATAATACACTTACTAAAATCAAATCAGACTGTTCTATTCTACTTATAATCACAGCTACATTCACAAGACAACTTATTTTCACAGCAAGATCTATCAGCTCTGCCTACACTGTATTTACAAACTAGAAAGGAAGTTGTTAGCTTACAAAAATTTGCTACAGATGCTGTGGCAGATCTGAGGACATCAAACTTAACAAGATAAAGATAAATTAACTGATACTGGGGAAAGACAAGGAAGAGGTCAGTCATGTCATATTGATTACTCAGAAAGGTTAAGAACTATTGCAAGCTTTGACCAAGGAAAAGACAAAATATTAACTTCAGAGAACTGCCAACTACACAATCCATGGAAAATACAATAGGCATATCATCCTATAGTTAACCAGGGTAATGGTCATCTGTCTGAAAACACTGAGAAATTATTAAGACGGAAGAACTGGTTGTGCTTGTTCACACTGGGCATAACATTTGTACAGCAGAGTTTTGTCTCCAGAGTTCTCCTCTGGACTAAACCGAAGGAACAGAAAGAAATTTCCTTCAATGCCAAATCAAATTTTTGCTATCAGAAAAAAATCCATCTTTGAAAATTAGAAACAGCAGGAAGTACGCTGTATTGAATGCTAAATTAATTTCTTCTGATAACTTATTTCAAAGAGCATTTGATTAAAAGACAATAAAAAACATGCTTCATATCTAAAAAAACATGGTTACTGCAGGCAGAGGCAAAAGTGGTATTGGTGGTAAGTGACAACACATTCTTGTTATTTATTTATTTGTTGTAAAGGCACCCCAGTCAATCAATAGCTGTGCATGTACTAAGGCAGCAGGGCTTGTATAAAGATGCTTATCAGAAATCTATGAGCAACATTCCACTTTTGATTACAGTGCTCCAGACTGTCCGCAATACTGCTGAAGAGTGTGTGCCTCCATGACAAGCCATATTGACAAAAATAATAATATAGAAACCACACTTTCCTAATATGCATATCTAACTGCACAGCCAATTAACCACTATGCTGACTGCAACTGCTTTGCTATTCATTTTATTCCAACTGATGTTAATACTTTGGCAGCTGACAGGGATAATGACTGATGGAGCATATTGGAAATTTTGAAGGGGGCTATAAAATTTATATAATTTAAAGACACGGGGAAATCTGGTATGCTTTACAGTCTTCAAACATGAAAATGCCTCTGTTAAGTCTAAGAAGCACTTTTAGCGGGAGAATCAGTAAGTATTTGAAAATCTGAGAATGAAAAGGAAACATTAAAAAGATTGTGATATACGAACAGGTTTGTGGGGGAAAAAAAAAACTATTAAAAAGATGTCTGTAAAAAAAGGCAATTATAACATGAAGATGAGGCTTTTTCACTTCTACCTCTAGTATCCCATTGAGTAACAATGTTTGAACACCTGGAAACATTTACATTTGATGTTTTAATCAAAATATAACCCTTTTCTGAAACATATTGAGCACATTCTAACAAAAAAACCCAAAACCATTTCATTTGCACTAATCCCTAAAAAATTTTATTATATGCAAAAATAGCAGTTCCAGTATACTGGGGGGAAAAAAGTAAAAGACCATAAAATATTTTTACCTACACTAGTAAGTCTTTCCTTGCAGTTTTCTTAGAAAGTTGAATTAATATACGTACATCTTTTAAAGTTGTTTAGGTCATATTTTTCACAATGCTAGTACAAATTACTTCACTGCAGCATTGCCAATTCTGGCCCTGCTATTCTGACTTAGAGAAGGCTCCTGCAGGGTTCAACAAAGGGTTCATTAAACAAAGGATGCCTGGTCCAGCCCTCAGTCTGTTCACCAGTAACATTGAGCTTGTGGTTCTGCTACAGAAGTCTCTCTAAATGGACAGAATGTGGATGGGTCCAGTGCAAATGAACTTCAGCAACAATGGCAAAACAGAGATTGGAAGAAGCTGGCCTAGCATAGAAGTGGGAGATCAGCATGCATGTCCTTGCTGACACATCATGTTCTGGATAGAAAATGCTGAAGAAGGGAAAGTGCTGTGATTACACACCATCCCAGTGCTCAGCCTCAGCTCTCACTTACTCAAAGCCCTCATTTTCCCCAAATTCTTGTACTCGGAAACACTTTTTAACTCCCTCTGTTCAAACTTTTAAATCCCTCTACTGTTCCACCATAAAGGTCATAGCACCTCCCAACCCCAAACTACCACGTTCTCAATAACTGTTCCCATATCCTATTCCCTCTACTTTGCTCTACCTCTGCTCCTCCTAAACCATTAGTTTTTCTCTTGGTCATAAGTCTCATCAAGTCAGATCCCCTCTGGCACCACCCTGACCCAGGTCCTGAAATGCACAACCCCCACACATACTGCTCAGCTCCCTCTGTTCTGCCTGTGAGCATGTCGATCCCATTTCATCTACATTTTTACCTTTTCTTTACAAGTACACGCGCATACCAACATTCAGATTTCATTAGTCACCTCTTGGCTTCTGCTCTGGCAGATGCAGAAAACCCAGATTCAACTTATATTTATCAGAAAACAGCCTGAACAAGATCCCAAGAGCACAGAAAGAAGAAATACCTAGAAAAAACCAGTCATACTGTAAATGTCCTTTGGTAAATCAAAGAGAATTTGGGAAGACATTAAATAACTCAGTTCAGGAGGCATCAAAATGAGTGTGCAAGAAGGAAGTGGGTCACCCCTGGGAATGAGAATGGTGACAGCCATTCATACAGCTACACTTTTAACTTTTCACTTATTCAATGCGCAGTTTTCACTTCAGACATGATCCACCATGTTCCCGAATCCCCAGAGAAACAGTCTTGATTTAAAGCTACTAAGAAAGTTGCATTCACTTTCCTTTTATGTGGGCTTTGCCATGGACAGTCCATGTTTTTGTAATCTGGAGGCACTGCAGTATGAGCTACTCTACCTACTCCAAAAAAAGATTGCATGGGAGATACAGCTATAACAGAAGCAATAGCTGCCTTCTTAAATGGAGTAAGGAGATATTAAATAAATCAACAAATAACCCACATGCTGGGGAGATCACTGGCAGCCTAGGACTTGCATCTGCGAACATCAGCCTCTCATACTTCTCTCTGTCTTGCTTATGTAGTGATCCAGATAATTATTTTCTTATTCCTGCCTGTGGTTAAATTTCCAGTTCTTTCTGCCATCTTTCATCCCCCAAAGTTCAGTAAGAGTCAAAACACAAAACACAGTCAAAAGGTCATCTGGTCAAGCTAGAAAGGTGCTTAGTTTTTACTTTTAGTGTATTAAAAAATAACAGCTATATGATGAACAACTTTTTGTTTAATAGGGTGAGCTAATTGCTTGATTGGAATTCTGCTTATGTCTCTGAGAGGCACAATATTGTCCACTACAACCACATAAGATCATACTCCTAAGCAAAATTCCAGAAAAACCTCCTGTCGAGAGTGTTAGCAGCAAGATTGTGGTTTGTTTTTTCAAAAGAAATGGAAAAAATCCAACCATACTGTGCTTTTGGCTTTACTTGTACTATTAGCTGGAATTGGGTTGGCTTAAGGAAAATTGAAAGAATAAAAAAAAGCCAATGCATTTTCTGGGAGGCCGGGGGTGGCAGGATCAGCCAGTACCAGGGGCAGAGGAGGAGGGTGTGGATGTCAGAGGACTGTGGTGACATTTATTGAATGCCTGTGCAAAGTAATCATTTCTCCTTCCTTTGACACTTCTGATTCACAATATTAGAGAGCAATGCTTTTGTTTGGGATCGACTAATTGACCTACCCTAAAAGCTCTTTCTGACTTTTAACAGGTAGGATGCTATGAAAAGCTGACAAAGTAACAGAAAAAGCAGGTATGAGGTCACTGTAAAGACTGCAACAGTTACGTACGACTCTATTAGCAGAATAAGTGCAAAACTGGGTGGATAACGCTGAAGGATACAAGCCCAAGAATCAAACTCTCATTCTCATCTGGCTAAGCCTGCAGGGGCTGGGACATTGGAGAAGGATGCTCTGAGACCAGGGCATAAAGAAAGCACCCAATCCCTCTGACTGATGCTGGGAAATACAGTGAGGGACTCAACAGGAGCTGTGTCCAACTCTCCCCCACCAGAAAGAGAAATGCTATTGTCAGGCTTACAGAAGGAAATGGGAACACCTCTCTGAAGAATTGATAATGAAAGGAATTAGATAATTTAAAACACTATCAGGTAGGAGAATTTCTAATAAACACAGAAAAGCAAAGATGCTTAGGATTATCCAGTAAACACTCTGAAATGCCTCCTTATGACATGTAACATCCTTCATTTTCTAAAATCAGCTATTTAACTTCTGGAGAGGCTCCTGGGCTTCCCTGCAAGGTTCTTAAGTGGCAGCTCCACCACTTCATTCTTAATTTTCTTTAATAAGACTTGTTTCTCCTGAGAAAGCTGCCTTTTTACCTTTGTTTGGGTCCAAGGTAACGTTTTTTTAAAATTGGCAAAAGGAGTGTGATTTTAAAATATATTCTATGGAACTGTAGCTGGTATGTCTACAGTTACATTTCTTTCCCCCTCATTCCATTCAGCTACCCCTCAAATTAATAGCAAACACCCTAATGGTATTTCCATATGGACAGAAATTGAAAAAATAATAAACAGTATACATGCATATGCACATACACCCATCTCTAATTTTACACTTTAAGCCCATACAGTACAGAACATGTAACATTCTCATGCTGGCACTGCCTCCGTGGTGGCCTGAATTTCTGTCTTTTTTCTGGAACTAGACCAGACATCTAACTTTTTTTTCTTAATTAACAAAATGCTTAAGAAAAGCCATTTCTGTGGACTTGTGCATTTTGTTTTTTCTAACAGTTGAGTGTTAAAAGATACTTAACACACAGTGGGCATTTTCAGATAAACAATACTATTGTATGGACTAACACCAGCATTGGCAATCACTGAAAAAAATCCAATAAATCCTAACTACTCCAGTGTCTGCAACTAGGTCATCTTGAGCAGAGATGCAAAGGTTAAGTACAAGATTTGTTTTTTTACTTTGCAAAGCTTATAAATGACATCGCATGATCGTGCAAATGAAGCAAGACAAGATGAGAAAATGAAGAAGAATGAAGCTGTATAATCTAATCAGAAGCCAACAAGGGTTTTTCTTTATCTTTTTTCCTCCCCCGGAGACAAAGGGAGGCTTTAAATCCCTAAAACGCAGTCTGGTTCTTTTACAGCTTTGGGTAAGGCTGAACATATGCACATCTCTTTTGCATGTATTTATGTACACCTAAGTATGCATTAAAAAAAATAAAAAAAAACCAAACAGAAAAACTGTAACAGAGCTGTTTAAAGGGCGCTGAAGCACCTTCCTGGCACTTCAAAAACTAAGTATCGGGGCAATGCAATTCTTAAGCAAAATAATTTCCATCTGAAAAGAATTTTATCTCCATCCCTTTCCTGGCCGCTACGGCGGGCATTTATTTCACCTTCTATGCATCTAAACACTTGCTTCTTCCCCAGACCCCGTATAATTAGCGGACCTCTGCTTTAGTTCATCGAGTTTCGACCAAGGTAATGAATTGAAAGGAGCCTGAGCTTCACCAGCATTTCAAGCAACACACGGGCTCCCTCCCCGCCCCTCGCCGGGGTCCCTGGGCGCTCTGCCCCTGCCCCTCTCTTCGGCTCGGGACCACCGACTCCCTCCCCGGGGTAGGGTTTGCCCCGGTGCGTGTGTCCATGTGTCCACATGCTGGGGCAAGGAGGGGGCGGAGGGGCGGAAGACCACCGCAGCCGGGGCTCTCCCACTCGCGGAGCCACTGCTCCGGAGGCGCCCCGCGCTGGGTTTTCTATCCGGCTCCGTCTGCCGAGCGGAGGGGTGAGAGCGAGCTTCCTCCCCACAGCCGGGGCTCGGGGACACAGCCCCAGGGGATGCTTGGAGGCTCCAGCAGCGCCCCCCGCCCTCCCCCGCCCGTCCGGAGGGGCGGAGGGTCCCGGCAGCGGCGGAATAGGCTCGCACCCCTCCCGAGGTGGGGTTGCCGGCGGGACTGGCTCCGCATCCCTTCTCCCGCCTCCCTTTCTCGCTCTTCCTCCTGCCGCCGACCGTGGGGTCCCCGGCGGCCCGCGCCTGACCTCTGCGGGGCGACGCGGAGTGGAGCGGCGCACACCCGACCATGCAGGGTACCGAGCGGCGTCCAAACCCACCGTGTCCGCCTCGCAAGGATGCCGGTGACCTGTAGATCGCGATAGGCACTGAATGATGCTTGCTGCTGCCATGGAAATGGTGAATGTGGTGAGCTCCCAAACTGGAGGCGCCCCACGCTACCCCAAGGAGGCCGCTGAGAGTGAGCGGGACTATCCAGAGCAGGGCCAAGCGGTCCCCGGCGCAGCCGCTGCTGGGTCCCGGCTCTAGCCTGCCCCTGAGGAGCACCCCCATCCTCCGGTGCACGGCGAGCCGGCCCGCGGCGTCCTCGGGAGGAGCAGCGGCCACAGCAAAGGAGGCAAAGTTTGGAGAGAGGAGCGCTCGCACACACGCACACGGCGCTGGCTGCAGCTCACGGCACCAGGCGAGCCATTTCTTCCCTTTGGGAAAGCTCATCAGCATCCTTTTCTCCAGGTCTTCTTCTACCCAAAACAATCCGACACATAGTCAGAGGCGGAGAATCCAGGCAGTTCAGAGCCTTCGCAAAGATGTGGTGGAAGAGGGGAAAAGACCCGCTCTCAAACAATCGCTAGTTTCAGCTTTCCCGGGGCTGGTGCTCATTTACTATACTCCACAGTTGCAAGGGCTACCAGAGTGCCAAGCATTCCCCCATCCTCAGTAATCCACAGTGCAGCCAATCATGCCACATTTCTGCTAAGAAAGAAAAAAGGGGATGCCACTCCATCAGCCAGCGCTGGGAAAGCGGAGAAAAATCAAACTGCTGCTCTTCCCTCCATTCATCTCCAAACTGGTGAGCCCTCACCGAGCGATCTCTGCCGGCGCACACACACACAATCTCGCACACGCACACACACACAACCGCCAGACAATAATCAGGCTGCTCCGGCAATCTCAGTGGTCTGACTGTTGACAGTAACACCCGAGGATGATTTCACGGAGAATAGTGCACCCTTATGAAAGAAGCTGGGAAGAAAAAAAAATTTAGTAAAAAAATAACCATGCTTGCGAAGAGCAAGGCTATGCAAATCTGCAGTCTCCAAACAGCAAATCGCTGAAGCTTGGATGCAATGCAGAGGACGAGCCTATGTTAAAGAGGGAGGCTGAGTTCAGCTCCCACACAGTCGCGCTGCCTCTCCTCTGCCTTTCGGGAGCCGCGCACTGCCAGAACACAGCTCGGGCGGTGCGGAGGACACACACACACACACACACACACACACACACACACACACACACACACACACACACACACACACGCCGCTCTTCCCCGCCCGCCACCCATCCGCGCCGCGGAGTCAGCAGCGCGGAGGCAACGTTTCCCCTCCACTGACAGTTCGGATGTGGAAGTGTCTCGAAAACCCACTTGCAGGTTAAAATGAACGATTTCGGGTGTTTCAATCGGCCCAAACTTCGCCCATCAGATGCTTCCGTGTATTCGAACATCGGCTGTGACTATCCGGTAATTGCACTCACGGCACCAAACAAAGAGTTACCGGGTGGTTTTGTGCGTGGGTGGGTTTTTTTGGGTTTTTTTTTTTTTTTCCCCCGTGCACTCAACTACCGCCACTCGGATTCCTCCCGCAGGGGCG
>VZTY01025151.1:211505-254917 GCA_013400935.1 Turnix velox | reverse complement strand
TGGGTTTTTTTGGGTTTTTTTTTTTTGTTCCCCGATGCACTCAACTACCGCAACTCGGCTGCCCACCGCAGGCGCGGCCGCATAAAGGGCTGAAGGGAAAAAAACCCAACACGTTTTAGGGCTGAGCTTCCCCTCTCCCACCCCAGCTGCAAGGCGGCGCCGGCTGCGGGTCCCACCGCGACGCTGGCCCCGAAATCAGTGTGAAGGGATGTTGTACTCCCCTTCACAGCCCACTGGCAGCCGAGGGTGGGATATGTCATGTTTAAAAGCGAAGGTCTGCATTTAAAAGGAAAACATTTCCCCGCTCAGCTGGTCCTGAGCTCACTCCCGCCCCCCGGAGCCGCCGGCGGGAGGCGCGGCCCCTGCAGTACCGCACCTGGGCACAGCAGGGTGTGAGAGTCGCCCGCTCCCGCCTCGCCGCTCCCTTCTTTCTCCTCCTCCTTCCCTCTCTCCCCGCCCCGTTTCCAGCCTGCCGCGGATCCTGTGCCATGCCTTCAGCAGCATGAGATCATGGGTGCGGATGCATGAAAGGGAGAAGGCGAGCAAGTGGACTTGAGGATGTTTTTTTTACCCGACTACGCCTGAATTTAAACGCAAACCGCTGTAATTTGTTAAGTCGCTCCCTAATTCATCCGGGTTGTAGAGGGAAGTCACAAGCCCTTACTCAGCTGCGTAGGTTTATGAAAAAGAAAGACGTTATGTCTCGGCTCTGTTCAGCAATGTTTAGCTCAGCTCAGCCCAGCCCAGCCCAGAGTGGATTGCTCTCCCACCCGGCGAGGAAAAAAGCCGCTCTGTAGCGGGGTTGTGCGAAGGACCGCATACGGCAGCGAAAGATGCCTGTAGTTCCCCCGCAGAGGAGAGGCAGAGGCGAGAAAGCGGCACTTTTTTTTTTCCCCCGCGAGCGGTGCGTTTCCCAGCCCTCTCTGCTTGCCTGCACCGCAGCCGCGGACCGAGAGGCTATGGCAGTGCGCGGGGGCTTCCCCGGCGTTTCCCCGCCAAGCCAGCGCGGTGGTCTAAGCAGGGAAAGGGTTGTTCTCTACCATCTCTAGCTTCCCACAGGCGAAGTCTGCTTTATAAAGAAGTTAGTGACTTTTCCAACCTGTCTCAAGAAGACTCAGTGTAAAAGAAGTAAGGAACCCAAATTTTCCAAACTATCGGCTTGCAACTGCCATGCTCTGGCACCTCTTAAAGAAAATGCAATCAATTCTCTTAAGTTTCAGAGTTAAGGAAAAAAGGGAAAAATGTAAGAAATCTTAAAGAAACATCAGCCTGGATTCATCAGCTCTGCTAAAATTCCAGTTCCCGACATGTGTTTCCATGTATGCGAGTAATACGTGTTAGAAATTTTATCCATAAATATCACTAGGATTTCCATCAATCTGACTCAGGAAACAAAATATTTCAGTCACTGGAACCAGTTTTTGAGTAAAGTGTTCACAAGTTGGTGCCGTTTTAGAAACATACAGCAGTTAACTGTCTGTTCTTAATGATCCTACAGACGAGTAACTTAAAATTGTTATCACTTCTCCGAAATAGGAAGCTGGTATTGCCAACCGTCTAACGATGCAGTTGGCATCACAGTTGTTCAAAAAGACACAATTTCAGTTGGCAAGTCCTGTCTAGACTAACTTCTGCTCAGCTGTTCTAAGGCCTCTACCAAGAGCTGTATTCTCCTACCTTTTAGCAGGAGTTTCATCATTGGCATCCAGGAAAGTACCACTGGCTCCCCTTCCAAGGCTCCCATTAGGTGTAACTTTGCGTCAGAAGCTTTCTGCAAATCCCATCCAGCTTGAGCATAGTTTAGTCAGCTTTGGTTGAAGACGCGCTTTGATGTGGATTCAGTGGGACTTTGTGTAAGCGGTCTTGTTGGATACATTTGTAGTTCGAGCACTTAAATTCTTACTCTACCTGCCATCTACCATGTCAAAGAGGCCTAAAGTGCTTAAATACCAAGGACAGATGAATAAAATGTTTAGGTACTTCATAAGTACTTCATTTAATATTTTACCAAAGATAAAAAGAGTGTTTAAGTGCTTGGCATTATTAAACGTGTACTATTTATGCAGTGCAGGCATATAACTGCCACTAAAATGTCTAGTTTAAATCTGTGTTTAGAGACTACTTAGAGAAGTTTTTATCAGATAGGTTATAATGGGTCATTTTTAGGTGTTACATTATGATGTTAAATACTACTTAGGGACTGTTAAATTCATGCATCATTTTGCCGTTGCATATCTGAACCAAGAGCTGAGGACACAAAGGCCAATCTCCACAAAGCTGTTTAGGCATCTAGCACCTATTTAAGTAGCTAGTTAAAATGTGAATGGGGAGACAAGTCGCCTGAGCAGGCATCCCTTCCTGGATCTGGCAATGTGCTCAACACCTTGTATATATTAGCTCTAATTTAAATAGCACTTGACACTTTCCTGGCTCTGCACTCTGAACCATGGAGAGAAACAAGAAGGGGACTATCCAAGTTTCAGAGAGGAGATACGTGATCTAATGCAGTGCAGATTGCAGACAAACAAGGAGAAGTGATGTGTAGAAAATAGCCTAAAAATAGTGAAAAATAAAAGGATGACAGTAAAGGAAAAAAAAGAAGTTGAAGAAGGAAATGTCTACGAAAGCAAATGAGGGAAAGGCAAAAGAAGTAAATTCCAATAAGTAAAATCATCTCTTGCTCAGGTTTTTCTGGTATGAGCAAGCACTTCTTCCCAATTTGAAGCAAATCTTGGTAGTCGGATACTTCTAGTCTTTTCATGTTTTATTTAAAAAGCTTAATTGGGTGCCTCAGCACTCAGAGTTAGGCTTTTTAATGAAAAGTAAAAGTTAAAAGCATCTGCAAGAAAACATTATGAAAACCAATGGTAAGCAGCATTTCTTATTTAAAATACTTTCTTTTTTACCCACCACTGACATAAGAATTAGTATGAATCTTTGTTAGCTGAAGACTAGCTGAAGTTGAAATAGTTTGGTTTTAATCCCCAGGGCGACAGAATCATCCACTCCTCACAAATCAACATTGTGGTATCAGTCTGTGGAGGTTCACTCAAAGCAGAAGTGGTACAAAAGAAAGCAATAAGGAACTATGTGCCAACAAATATATGTCTCTGCGGGTACAGCAAAATGTGAAAATAAACTGCAATGTTCATAAGGTGGTTTTCAGTATTTTGGAAACCTAGCTCGGTGAAGCTAATTGATGGGATTTTTAACCCCATTTAACACTCACGCTGTCCTACACTGGTAGAAAATGTGACCTTTAATCAACTTTTTTCCACCAAGTGCATTCTGTTAATACCAGTAGATTCGTAAGTCTGTAAGCAAGAATATCCTTATAATAGTAAAAACACATATTTACCCTGCTTCACCTAATGCCATTATCTTATAATCACCAAATGATCCAAAAGAAGATTCATATAAACAAAAAAACCGCACTTCCACAAGTATAATTTATGTTACGTCCTTGGATAAAATCAGATACTTCTGACTGGTACTTCTGCTTACACCTTGGTTCCTGTCAGTACAGCTGTATCAGTTAACATGAACAACTTAGGTGACTCCATCAGAACTGAAGTGCAGACCATGCCTTAGGCTAGCAGAAGTCATCAGTTAAATTCAGGGCTCCTTTAGGTTAAGTGCTGCCTGACCAGACCAGACTTTCGTAGCCACCACTTCTCTCTTGAGGTTAAATCCTGCACTTTTTGTTGCAACATCCACTTTTAAGACTCACGGAGCTCAAGTGCTGTTCAGCAAGATTAGGGAAGAAAAAAAAACTTCCACAAAAATGTTCCTGTGTTATTTGGAATACTGTTCAATGAACACTTTAACATTCCTGTGTGTTTCTATCACAGCCTTTCTAGTGAAGAAAATGGAATCACTCTTGAACTGAAAACCTGTGGACATTTTGTGATTACAATTAAAGCAGGACAGAATGTATGTTTATCAGTCCTACAGCTCAAGCTCAAAACAAAAAACAAAAGCTCAAGCTAACCTTTCCACATACCACTATAAACCCTGAGAAATGTAAAGACCTATACACAGGATCTCCCAATACTAAAAATGTCCAAAAAATGTGCAGTCATGAAATACAGAGAAATTGTTTTGTGTGATCATGTAAAAAGAAGGGAGTTTACAATGGAAATACTTAGGCTGCTTTCTCTGTAGCGCAGCAATTCTCTCTATATGTGTAGTTCAAAATAAATCCCAGTACAGTTAATAAGTCTCTCAGTCCATAAATCTGTCCATACAAATAGGCTTAAACCTTCATAATAAATGTTTCCTGACTCTGTGTGTATATAGACAGAAATAATCTCTTTCTCTGTATTCCTTGCTGTCAAAAGCAAGCTGATTTTTATATTGTTTCATTTTATTGAAACCATGCACATGAGCCATATTCCCTCCGATTAGAACAGAAGGAGCTGGTAGCGGAACATTTTCCAGTGAGGAATTTTGACTCTGAAAGGGAACTCCATCTTTGAAATAATACTGGTTAGTCCCTCAGTCTTCAGGGTGCTTCGCCAAATCCATGGAATGTTACTTGTGTTAGCCCTGATTTGACCTGCTTTGAGGAGGATGGCTCATACTCCAGTGGGAGTTGTCTTTTTCTGGCTGCCAGTGCTGCAATACCATTTCATTTATTTTGGTTTTCTTTTGTCACACTTTGCACAAAGGGTGCTAACACTTACACTGGGTTCTCCTTTCCATTCTGATAAAAGGCCACAGGAATTAAGGCCAAATCCACATGTATATATAGAGAGAGGTATTTGAGAGATTCATAGTCCTGTATCAAGCAAGGCAGGCTGTATTCATGTTCTCTCTGGACTACTGCATGAGCAGTTAATTCTATGGGCAATTAGACTGCTGCAGAACCTGCAGAAGTCTCTCTGATTTCTACCAGAGCTGCTGCAGGACTTGGCACTGCATTGCCGCAGAAAAAAGAGATCCCTGACTACAGCTTAAATGCTACTAATTTGAACTCCTCAGCAAATACTCCAGCTATGGCCAAAAAAACCCCAAACAAAAAAAACCCAACCCCCCAAAAAAATCCAAAAATCACCATACCACAAAGATAGACTGCAAATCTGTTATCCAGAAGTCTGATGGAATAATGACAGATGCCAGTAACAGCCCAGCATTGTGCTCTTTTGTACCCAGTACAAGCATATGAAGTGCATAAAAAGCCTATTCATTTGTAAAAGGGCTCCAGAAGCAGGAAAAGTGTGTGTAAGGGTTTGTTTGCAGCTCTTGTTAATGGTTACCATACATAACACCTGAGCTATTACATGCCATGTCAAGACCAAGGTCACACTAAACTCGAAGTGCAGTGGGCCTAAAATGGGGAAATTAAGTTTAAAGATACTGCAAGGGAAAGCTGATTACCTGTTTTTTTTGGTAGGAAGCCCATGGTAAGCAGGAAAATCCTCAATGATGCCTGTGGTGTGACTAAAGTTAGCAATACTCAGAAGTGCATTTTTAGGCAGGTTTTCCTGACAGCATTTCTAAGATATGACCCATTATGATTCATGATCATCACCCCACCCCCTACTTCCTGACCTTGGTGGAGAAGAGGACATACAGTGGTGTTACATCTCCCACCTTCTCTGAACACATTAGTCCTGAAATATTATTGCTGAAGAAAGGGGTGAGGTGCTCCCTGCTACCTTTCTGTCCACTCTTCTAGTTCTATACATTGCTTTAGACTCCCCACAGCAGCAGTGTCACAAATCAGCTGTAGAATCAACTGAATTTAAAATGCAAATTGTAAGAAGACAGCATTTAATTAGTATTTAATTAGTATTAATTTAAACAATTTAATTTAATAATCACCTAGGTTGGAAAGGATCTTTCAGATCATCAAGCCAAATCATCAGCCCAAATCTGGCAATCCTTTTACCTGGACAGCGACTTGAACCCTTTACCCTCAGATGTAACTTCAGCACGTCCAGCTGAAGCAACCCCCTTGAAAAAGTATCACCATTGTGCAAAAAAACCTTATTTCTTTGTAGTGCCAAGCACATTTTCTATAGCTGAGTTACAAACCTCTGAACATACATGTTTAAAATGGAAATGATGACATAATCTTAAATGTAGTGGCACAAATACTGCCACTACAATAATCCTCATAATCTAATATATTAGTCCTAGGGGGATGGAGTCTCAATTGCTGGTCTCAGACAGCCTTTCTGAGGCTCAATTCAAATTGCATAATTATTCTTCAAGTTCTTAAAAATATATTTCAAATGCGATATTCTACATTTCAAAATATTCGTTCTTCAGAGATTGATTTGACTTTTTTCCCACTTTGAAGAGATATATGACCTCAGAGGCGCGTGAAAGATCATTAATCAGATTTATACTGTGTAACATTCTTTTGTGTGTGAAAGACTTAGTTTCAGATTTCCTCAGTTACATTGCCAGGATGATTCCCAGAGAGCTATGTGTTTATCTTGACAGGTGTTGGTGAGATCTGCAGAATCTCAGTGGAATTGTTACTGGTTGCTTTGAGGTACAGTAGAAAACATTAAGTCTGCAACTAATGAACTTACTTATTACATTCTAAATAAAATAAACCACAGAGTAAGTTGGACTAATCTACTAATACCTTCCTAATGAGGCTTTTATTGGTCGTATGGTGTGGCCTTGCTATCTTCCTCATGCAGCTAAGCACAAGCATAAACTCAAAATAAAACCAATATGTATCTCTTCTATTACATACTAGTATCAAAATCTCAATACCAAAATTATTTTTAGATTGCTGTTTAGCTAGCATAACCTTTGATTATGATGTGCAAGACTAAATGGACTAAAAAAATTAAAAACAATCAGATTAAAAAAAGAGACAGACACCACTAATAGAAGGGCAAAATGTAACTTTACTGCTGTTGCTGGGGGAAAAAGATAAACTACTGCTGCCAACTTAAAATTACTTTAAAATGCATTCTGTGACCTGTCCTGACAATGTAAGGGAATCATTAACTAAATATTGTAACTTCTGGAGTTAAATAATCATTCCTTAGTTACAGTCCATTAGTGTTTTCCAACTCTGTGCTGTAACAAGATGTATTTTTATAATGGGCATTAGAGGCAAAAAACAATTGGTGCTTTTAACAAAAAAGAATGAATTTTAAGAAAGGTGAAACAAGATATTGTCATTTTCTGCCAGCTCTGCCTTTTGCTTGTAATTTGCATTTTCTTTCTACACGTACAAGATTGGAACACAAGTGAAAACACTCCTTAGTAACATTCGTCTTCTGGGAATCTGCTGCTGAATTTAGGTATAAACCCATAGTGGCATCTCAGAGAATAGCAATATTTCATATACTTCAGCTTTGATGTACTATTTCCTTCATTTCCCTTTTTTCCCCTCAGTTTTCCATGTAAAGTTTTGCTTTCCTCCCATATTTACAAGTGTTCACTTGCAGCAAAAAAAGATCTTTTCATAGACCAAGCTCCCCTCTCCCTTTGTTTACTTCAACTACAAATTAGCAGCCAAGTTTTGTAGAGGATAAGAAAATAGATACAGTGAAAACACACTGAGAATGCAGTTTTTCTTTCCTTCAGCACCAACAGCCAGAAACAGTATGAAAGCAATGGATCATGAAGAAAAGCAATTTCCTACTTCAGGGATTAAGCAATGCCCTCTTTTGTAATGTTAAATGAAAGTTCTGGCTTGTTTTGTTTTTGTTTTTGGTTGTTTTTTTTTTAAGTAATACTGTTTACCCCCCCCCCAATTTAAAGAAAAAGTCACTAGAGAAGATCCAACAGAGTCCCAAACACATTACTTTCTAGGCAATCAATAATACAGATAAACCCCTTTATTTGTACTGCTTTGAGCAGGTCTATTGATAGGGCCAGAAAAATTAAGGCGCTACAGAAGCCAAAGATAATTAATGAGTCAGAATACCTGTTGATGTATATCTTCTATTCTTTTCCTGAGGAAGAATATAATGGGTAACAGTATAAAAGATATGAAGACTTTTGCTGAAGTTTTCAAATAAAGACAGCCATTTGCATTTTACCGACAAAGTACACATCTCTCATCCAGTGACACTGTAGAATTAACTACTTCTGTGGTGATACATGGCTAGGCTATCACATGATCTACCATACCCTCATCTAAAACATGACCCTGCACTTCTCTTTCATGGTATGGAATAGATGGAAGTCCTACATCTGCCTCTGCCACGGTTTTTCAAGTGCAATGTCGGGTAAGTCACTATAAACTACACATTAGTGTGCTACATATTGGTCACCTTATAGCTAATTGAAAAGTAAGGTCAGTGTTACAGGTCACAATGATAAAGATGATTTGCATGAGTAAGGCTTGGTAGAATTAACACTTCACCCCAAAGCTGAGAGGTTTCAAAAGTTTTCATCTTCAAGCAGTATTAAGCAGTGCACTGCAGGATTAAATCTCCTACACCTACAAGTCTGTATCCATAAAGCTCTAACAAGAATATTCAGTTCAGCACCTTGAGATTGCTTCATGAAAAATGACAATATTAACACTAATTATGGCTGTGTGAACTTTCTTCAATTTTCCTGCATAAATAAATGGGAAACCTGTAAATATCTGATCAATTTTGCTTGATAGGACAACTTGTGCCAGAAAGGATTATCACTGTAAAGAGACTTTGTAGGACCAAGCTCGTTCTCCTTAGCATATGTGCAAACAATAGCTGCAAGTATCACGAGACTGGAAACAGAATATCATTTAATTTGTATCTGTGTTTTGGTTTTTAATGAATTACATTAACAATTTTCCTATCTAAGACAAGGCACCTGCTATATAATTAAAATTAAGAGTCACAACTAACTTATCTTTAAAAACCAGGTTGTAATAGGAAAGAAAATGCAACACTTCTGAGCTGTAACTTTATGACTCTATCAAAACTTACCTAATTTTACCTGTTTTATTTCAGTGTATAATGAATTATGTACTCATAGAGACAATGTTAGGTGCATACATGTTTTTATATTTTTAAAGGCTCAGAAAGCTAGCAGTTTTAATGCCCTTGGATCTAATTTTGTTTCCAACTAGTAAAATGGGAAGACTGTGTCCCTAAAAGAGATAATGGTCTGAAACCTGCTCTTTGCACATGCTAAAACTGTCATAAATTTCAATAGAAAATATGTATGCATTGCTGGCCAGGTCAGCATTACTGCCCAGAAAAACTGAGGGTTTTGGTTAGGAAGTTTTCAAAACCCACAATATTGAATCACTAGCCTATAATAGCTCTTCCACATTTAACAGGGTGTCAGTTCCTGGGGCTATTTTTCCTTCGATGCACACAAAGTACTGCCAGTAATTTTAATCAGAATTATGCCACAAACTGTAAAAAGGCAATCACATAAATATGAATTATCACGGTTTTTCCATATCCCTGCCTCTTGCAGAACTGTTGTTTTGTTAGTGCAGTTGGTACTGTACATGCTACTAATTAATGGTTGCTTTGTTTAATAAAAGCTTAGTATTAGTGTAGTCCTTCTCATCCAGATATATCAAAGTGCTTTATAAAGCAGACAAAGCAGTGGAGCCAAGAAAAAACTTGCAGTGAAATTATTTTTCATTTGGTAACATTAAAAGTTCTCAAGTTATTTATAATGAAAAATAAAAGAAATGCATTACAAAATGTAAATAAATGCTTTTAAAAAATACTAAATTTAAAAAAATATTTTCCCTTTCATAATTTTTTGTGGCCTTTGTTTAAAAATAAAATGCTTTTCATTTGTCACTAATTTTCAGTGAACAAATTTTCTCCAAATAATTTCTTTTCAGAACTGCCTCTAAAAGTAAAATTAGTTAATTCCTAAAGCTCAAATTAGGCCACTTTATTCCATAAAACTACCCTAAGTAATGCCCTGAAAGCCTTCACCTAGATTTGACTCAATACCTACTCAAGAAATCCAAAAGTACTGAAAGAAGATAAAATATCATGATATAAATTTACAATAATTGGTACTAAGAACCTCACTTTCCTCAGCTGGCTCCCAGGAGACAGCTTTAATGAAAATTGTTCTACTCTGAATACAGATGACAGTTGCCACTTACAGTATTAGTGATAAAGTTCAGCACAAGAGGTGGACACACCATCTGCTTTAGGTCAAGTGGTAGGAGATGAACCCTCTGACAAGTGCATCACACTAAAACACTCACAAATTACATAACAGGGCACATGACTTACGTTTTATTACATAGAAGACAGATATGCCTACCCCCCTCATCACTTAACACAAAACCTGAGACTAGAATCCCCGTTTCTTACCCTCCCATCATAGCAGAAAGCAGCATTGTGCAGGTCAATGAGCAAACCTCCTTTGGCTGAGAGTGAACTTCTACACCAGACTTAAAATCACAGGAAAGATTTATGAATTACATTGTATGCAGCAGCAATTCTGATGCTGCCACAGACTTTTGAGTTCCAGTCCATATGCTGTTAGTTGAAAGTCACAAAGTGTAAGCTGAAGCACAGGTGGTTGGATGGTTTCAGCCAACATCCCATTGACCTGAATGGAATTTCAGACACACAACCTTAGAACCTTAGATATATAACCTTAGTCTTAAAACATCCCAGAAAACCATCATGAGTGAGGGTGGTGAAACACTGAAACAGGTTGCCCAGAGAGGTTGTGGATGCCCCTCTCTGGAGGTGTTCAAGGCCAGGCTGGACATGGCACTGGGCAGCCTGATGTAGTGGGAGGTGTCCCTGCCTATGGCAGGGGGGTTGGAATTCAATGATCTTTAAGGTCCCTTCCAACCCAAACTATTCTATGATTCTATAAATTATTAGAAGCCATTTTTAATTGTCACTTCCTTCATAATAATGGAAAATGTATAATTAATGCAAAACCAGATTTAGAACAATGTTTATCCTGTTAAAATAAATATCCGTTCAATACAGAGCATATTCTACAAGTAGATTTGCTTCCCGTGGAATTCCTCTAGAACACTAGACATAAATGCAGTAACTGATAATGAGCTATTGAATTGCAATAGGGAAAATAGCTTACAGCCTTTAAAATATCTAAAGTCACTTCTGTAGTCAAGATTGACTTCAATTATTCAACTCAATATCTGAAAAAGTTTTTTGGTCTATAAAATGTATCATTGTTAGCCTGCGTTTCTTTTTAATTTTTTTTCATCAAAGGAGATTTATAATGTGTAAGCAATGCAGTAAAGACTTTCTTCCACCAAAAAAGCTCAGAAATAAGCAGATTCAGAAGATTAGTTTTCCAGAAGGAAAATTCTAATTAGTATTTGAAGAAGTTTGCTACTTTCTTTACAGTACTGCTGCAGGTTGGGAAAATGTTGGTTGTAAATATGACTAGCAGCAGGAAATTCCTGCGTCACTACTCAATGTGGACCCAGGTGGTAAACAACAGTTAAGTTTTTGTTAGCTTATTTAGAATCTTTAATCTCTTTATGTGAAAACCACAAACTCCTGTATTGCCAAGGTTTTTGGTCACAGTGATAAGAGCAGCAGATATTTCATCAATGTTTAGCCACAGATACATAAACATCATTTGGAAATTTTCTGACATAGGTGACCATAAACCCAAGGACTGAGGAAACCCAGAGTTATCACAAGCCTGGTCATTAATCTGCAATGCATGATTTCTCTCCTGGTAAGAGAAGGTAGCTTTTCAGCAGCTGGTGAATAGGATGACTCAAGCACTCAAATCAGTAAATGCTGATCACTGATATTTTCTTATGGCAAATGTATTTTTCTTCAGGATAAGGAGTTTTTCCATATTTTTTCAGTTGATCAATCTTCAATAAGCCTTGATCAAATTTACCTAATAGATAGATAGGAGGTTAAAATGATCAGTACTTATTTGCTCCTTGGTTGCTTAGTTTTAATGTGAGCTTCAAGGTCTGAATGTGGTTCAGGGTGACACCATGAGTCTGCATCTGCTCACAGCATATTGGAATGTATAAATGTACATACAGCCTGGAAAAACGTGGTGTAATTCTTCCCTTCAGCTCAGCATTAATAAAGCCTCAGTAGGAATGCCAGGTAGAAATCCGGACATTGCACTCCAGGAAGACATGAGGTGATTAAAAAAAAATGTGAGGAGAGCAACATGACCAGAGTTTAGAGAACATGGGCTGTGATAAAGCTTGAAAGAATTACTCTAGGAAGGAGACAACTGAGATGGAATACAATAATAACCTTCAAACACATGAAAGGCTGTTTCAAAGAATAAGGAAAAAACCTTCTCTCAATAACAGCGGTGGATGTGACAAAAAGAAATGTTCTAAATTGCAGCAATTAAGATTCAGGGTAGATACTATGAAAATCATCTCAACAGTAAGGATAAGGAAGCATTATAAAAGATCACCTAGAAGATGGTGGAGTCTCCACTGTTATTTCAGAAAGAAGTCTTTCTAGAACTTCTTAAATATAACTGATGATCTTTTCGAATGGGAGTGACATCCTGCAGTCCCTTTCATCTTTATATTTCTGTGAATAAAGCTCCTGCATGGAGTTATCTGTGCTAGAAATTGTTAAACTACAGAATTGAGAGTATTCTTCTCTAGTTTCTGCAGAAATAAGTAAACTTCTTATCAACACTTTCTTTTGCCCCATATGTGATGTTACTAGAGATGACAGGTCTATTTGCCTGTTTGAAACATTTCTTAGGAAACAAAAATGAGAGTAACAAACCTTATCTAGGCCAATAGTAAATAAATGAATAGGAGAGCAAACATAATTCTGTCATAAATTCCTCTTCTACATCATAAACCAAAGCAACTTCAAATTAATTCAAAAAAGAATATATCACGTATGAGCTTTTATCTGACATAAACAAGCACATACATATGTGTGTATGTATTTGACAGCTTTTAACACTGTTCTGATCAGACTTACTTCCTCAGGATGGGTCCATATTTACTATGACTTGTATCATGTTTGAGATTCATTCTCTGAGTCTCAGTGAGCTCAATAGTATTCATTAATTAATCTATTTTTCTGGGATTTAACCTTCAAACATCCTATTCAGGAAAATTTCTGGTTTCAAACCTTTCTAGTTCTTTGCTGATTCACAATATTTTATTGAACAGTATTTTCAACATCCTGCTGTAAATGAGCTTTTTTTCTCTACAGCTTACCCCAGACTCATTCAGATAGTTGGATAATGTGGTGTCGTATTGGGACTTACATGCATTCACTTACTTGTAATAAAAGAAGAAGCACCCAGTGAACACATTCAGGCAGCTCTGCATGAAGCTTTCAGAAGTGAACTAAAGCATGACTGAAAGAATTTTGAGATTTCAGATTAAAGCTTGAGTATAATTGGTTGCAATAGCTAGAAGGTAAAAACATTAGTCTCAACACAGGAGAGAGTTGGGATTATCTTCTGTCGTTACCAGGGACAGGAAAGAATAGAAACTCCCTGTCCTCTCGTGAAGTTACATCTCTGGAAATCTGCACCTATTACACCTTGGACAAGTCTCCAAATATTTATCATTTCAGCTTTCTATATCTGCTAAATTGCACTGATGTGAAGAGCAAGAGATTATTTCCTGAGCCAGTTTTTGCTACTTATATCCCTGTCAGGAGAAGACTTCGGTAGCATGCAAAGTATCTCAAGATTTGTCCCTTATTTGTTAAACAAATACATTAGAGATCATCATGACTATTAGCTTTCTTTTCAGCAGAACACACTTGTCAGTAATTCCCCGTCCACTGCTCTTCAAAGAAACAAATTCATTTGATCTGTTTTCTAACTGAATCCTCACAACTTAAAAATAAACCTGTTGCAGCTCACACCTCCACTGCTGATGGTTGAATTTTGATTTTTAAAAATGATCTTAAAATAAACTACTCAAGAGTGTGAGTCTTTCCTGACAACTTTTGCATTACCTTTCATATTTGTGGTACTTTTCTGCAATTTTCTAAATACAGATTTTAAAACAATTAATCATAGTTTATGGTTTGATTCCAGATTCTTAATTTTCAGGATAGCATATGCAGAAAATGTAAATAATCTAAATAGTGCAAGAATTATAATGAAAAAAAAAATAGAACAGTTGGATAAAAAACTCCCTCATTATTATCTAATCAAATTCACAACTGCAGTGTCATAACCATCAAATTAAAGAATCAGCATCACTAGAGGAATGTGAAAAATCTATCCAATAGGATGCCATCACAAGAGCCAGGCAATACTGAATTGATATTAAAGGGATGTGCAGGAAGTAGAACCAGAGAACAAAAACATGCAGAGAACCCAGAAACAGAAATAAAAGCTAAGAACATTTGACTTACCGGACTGGAATTCTATCTATGGACTCAAGTGACAGCAGAATATGGTAATTCAAAATTATTTATACTTTTAATATGCTTGCAAAGTAGATGCTTAAATTTAGTGCTGCTCTTCTTGAAAAAGAAAGTGAAGGCTTTCCTGTCACTTTTCGGAAAAGATGCAGGACTGAAATGGAATACATTTCAAATGGAAAGATCAAAGCTATCTTGTTCCATCCCAGAACACACAAAGTTAAAGGAATTAATTGTTTTATTCTAGAAGTGTTCTGATCCTCATTTCTTATATATAGAAGCCTTGACTTTTTGCCAAGATGCATGAAAAAGTATACAGTTTCATTGATTCATAACTGTCCAATTATATGTAATCTTTGCTTACTGCTCCTGAACAAGGACAATTTTCATGTCATTATTTTCTTTCTGGTTTTCATCCAGCCAAGCATAACTTGTTTCAACAGAACATCATTATGGGTGTTTTTCTTTTCAAATATATTTTCTAGTGGATAGTATGAAAAAAAAAAGACAACACAAAATCAAATAAACAAGCAAACAAACCCTCCAAAACCACCAACAAACCCCCTATGGCAACAGAAGTAGGTTGCATTGTTTAACCTCCTAGCAAAACAAGGCTTCTCTGCCTTCCTGAGAATTCATGTAGCCTGCATGATGACTACTCACTACTAGGCAGATCACTATAGCTATAAAACAGAGCATGAGGGTGGTGAGACACTGGAACAGGTTGCCCAGAGATGATGTAGATGCCCTGAAGGCATTCAAGCACAGGCTGGATGGGGCTTTGAGCAACCTGCACCATAGGCAGGTGTCCCTAACCACAGCAGGGGGGTGGTTGTAACCAGATGATCTTTGAGTTCCCTTCCAACCCAAAGAATTTGATTACTCTATGAAATGAGAAGGACAAAGAGTGTGAATGGTGGGTGTGGGGGTGTGGGTAAATCCTTACTTTCATACATGTGTGAGAGTCAAAAAAGAAAAAGCTTTAGAAACAGGTTTATGTGTCCTTTGCAACATTTCAGAAGTTCTCAGCAGTCTCCAAAAAACTTCCGCTCATAAGCTTTCCTGATTAAGGCAATAAATATTAACGTAACCTCATATTCACAGGTAGTCTACTAAATAATAAAAAAAACCCAGCCGTTTTTAGAAAGACTTTAGCTAAATAATCATTGAGTACTTATAATAGGTCAAGTCTCCTTTACTAAATAGATGCTTTAGTGCCGCTTTCTATAGTACCCTTTAAGTGACCAGCCCTACTATGGCTACAACATCATGAATGGACATGATGTTGTATTTTCAGAACAGTTCACTAGGAGCAATTTTTTTTTTTAAAACCTTAGACTGGTTTACACATAATAATGCTCTTGCAGATTCAAATTGTTATAAGGCCTGTACCTGCATTAATCTGTTTCTCCTCTGCCACTTCCTTTTTAGGGCTTTCTAAGCTTTGATTTGAGAATGTCTCACTTATTCTCTTATAGCAATGTGAACTAGTACAAGTCACACAATTATTCCACATACTGATATAATTCCATAATCATGCATGGAGAAGATACATACTTTCGTAAGATATAGTCACACAGAATCACAGAATGGAAGGGACCTCAAGGATCATGTAGTTCCAACCCCCCTGCCTAGCAGGGCCACCAATTTAGTCCCTAAATTCATCTTTATGGTCTTCAGTGATGTAATATTTCATTGAATTTTACCATAAAAATCTCAACTAATAAACTTACCTGAAAGTGAAAATACCATTATCCCCTTATATAGCTAAATGGAAATACAGTCTGAGTTAAACAAGGGTAATGGGAAGTTCCTATTTCCAGATTACAAGATTAAGAAAACGAGCTCAAGTCACAGATAAAATAAGAAATTTTGGAGGCAAGATAGAAACATACAGAGACAAATACTCAGATGACCCTAGTCATAGAAATACACTGATTTCAACAAAGCACCAAGTTTATACATGAGGAGTCACTAGCTGGTAAGTTAAATAAGTTCCAGCATAAAGCTCATTTTGGTAAATATGCAGAAAGCAAAATCTTTGCATTATACTGAAAATAGGGAAACTGTCTTTCTGCAGAAAGGCAAATATGGAAAGAAATTTAAGCTAAATGCTTGCCATAATCTGGTTCTATCTAATCCTAATACAATGCAGACAATATCCCAGAAAGAACAGCTCTGGCTTTTCAGGCTAATACAGTGTCACTTGAATTGAAAGGCAGACAGTCATGCCATGACAAAATACCTAATTATAAAACAACACAAATGAACTGCATTTTCAACAGGCTGGAAGCAGTATGACCAGGCTATTCTTCAGCAGCAATCTTTCAAAGGTTCTTTTCCTCTCTGCCTTTCTTTTCCTTCCCTTTAAAGATATCCTGCTTATTTGCTGTACAGTCTACAAGCCTAATTGCTGCAAGTTAATTAATTGAGGGGTTTTTAGTTTGTGTTTCTTTGCAGTTTATTTTATATTGTTATATATTTTTTATTTTTAAGTTTGTTTTGAATCTGTAAGTTAAAGGGCTAAATTATTTTTCCAGTACAAAAAAGAACACAAGAACAGTCATGTCAGAAAGTTGTTCAAAGGGCCTTGTGATTCCACTCAGGTCTATGGGCCACAGAAACCAAGGCATGGACTGGTCCTGTGCACACCAAGAAGCTGGGATGAGAGACCTCATCCTAAGACAGAGAGAGGAACATGCCTGAATTCAATACTTTGATCCAATCTGTATTACAAGGACTCCTGCTGTTATTGCCACAGTGGTGGTGTTTCTAATGTTCTTATATTTATGTTCAATGCCCTAAGTTAAAAGTTTCTATTTGTATATTCAAATTAATCTGAAAATGCAGCAGTGAAATGAAGCCAGAATAGATGACAATCTGCTGTATTTAGCCAAAATTACAGAAAAGTGTTCTAGCATTCATTTAGAAATTAAAAATCAACTCAAGAAACTTCACAGGTTCAGAAATAATCAAAAACCATTTGGGGATTATAAGCCTTAAATTTACATTTGATTACGAAGACCCTCCCTCCACAAGGCAAGTGATTTGAGTTTACAAATAGTGTGAGGAAAATTTCTAATAAATGCATATTGTAATTTATTAACATGGAACAATCCGACTGTAAATCACTGTAGACTATTAAGAAGTTGGAGTCCAATGATAATGTAGTCACAAACACAGAATAACTAATGTTTTTTTGTTCCATGAGGCTTCTGTTACTGAATTCAGCAGTGACACTCCATTTGCAAGGTAGTGTTGTCTTTTCTTACCACATGACATACAAAGTATTAGGAATGAGTTCTGGAGAACTTATTCACAGAGAACAAAAATATCTATCCACTTCTGCTTTCCATCATCTCTACATGACTCTGGTGTGTGTATGCAACTGACCTGATGAAACCATGACAGCCAGTAAAGAGGAAGATGAAACTCTGCAGAACCTCTCAGTTGAATTTTAGTGGAAGATAATTCCCTTTCAGTGGCTTGCACAACTTTTGAGTAGAGATGATTCTGGCTGGAGTCATCATTTGAAGCCTAGCAGGTCTCGTTCATCCTTTCAGAATCCTTCTTCCCGATTCATTCCATTAGGCTACTTTAACAAATGCTTTCTTGTAATGTTTTTTTTAAAAATTAGGAGTTTTCTTTTGTCTACTAAGAGGTCATTTGCCATACAATCCTAATGCCTTTCCTGTACACTCTCTCTCTTACAATAATTCTCATACACAAGCAGTGACACTAGCAGAGATGATAATGACACTGGCAAATGTACATACAGAACTAATCTAGAATGTGCTTCATACAGGCTAGAATGGTTATTCCTCTCCAAAGTAGTAGGAAAAAAGGATTTCCTTTCCCTCTCCTTAATTATCCATTTTTCTACTGTAAGTTGATGTAGCATATATTAAAAAATAGCATAATGAAAACGAGGTCCATCTGCAATTCCATTAGTGATGCTGACGGCTAAAATTGTAGAAACAAATATTAAAAAACATATATATTTTTTTTCTAACGGCATTTTTCAAAGCAGTCCTGCTAATTTTTATGATATTCTGGAATCTCCAAATAGTTGCAAACCAGTCAAAAACATTAGGAATCCTGAAGAGGATTCAGAAAGGAATCAGTAAGTTTGTATTATAATTTTTTTACTAAATATCAACTGTGAACAGTAAATATCAAACAAACCATAGTACTGAGGGATTTGTAATTTATGACAAAGAAACATATTGAATAGTTAATAATTCCATAAATTGATATTTGTTTTAGAAGGTAACATGGAAGTATTTTCCTATTTTCCATTCTCTCCAGCTCAGACTCATATGAACAGATTTTAACCCATCCCTTCGGGGGGTGGGGGGTGATACTGAATAGATCACTCTGGAAAACTTGACAGACAATAGATACAAAGGCAACTGCTTAAAAAGCCAAAACAAAGGGTGAAGTCTAATCTTCACTTCTGTGAATTAGGGCTTCAAGATTGAATGTGGTTTGTTTTAGAGCAACAATGAAAGCCCTATCACTGTTGTTGAAAGGAAAATGTACTGTGCCAGAGAGGTGAAATGCGATAGCATCCTCTAATCAGTTAATCAAGCTGTAATAACCTTGAGAAGAATTACTTGAGAAAAAAATGAGGGCTGCTGCAGTTTCCTTCTTTTACGTTTTCTTCAGAGCCAGATGTTTAGGAAAGAGTTAGTCTGGTTCAACTGTGTATGTACCCCATTAATCAGGCCAGCTCTGAGTATCCTCACTATTTGAGAGAAAGTCTATCACAAAATACCTCCGAGCAGAAGTACCCATGTTTGAGGCAGCATTTGCCTCTGCAGCCATATGGAAGTTAGGGCTATTTTCTGTCACTGCAAATAGAACTGAACAAATAATTGACTTGCTGGCTTTTTTCCAAAGTAAAAAAGAAGCAGTTACTGTGGTTTATCTAAAACATTTTTTCCTATCCAAATGAAAACACGTATTATTTTATGATTTTAGGTTTCATTGTACTTTCAAGGTTTTAAAAATCCTGATTTAGAAACAAGGGTTTTAAAGCTGTGATTAAAAAAAATATTACAATATTATAACTACTGTGATTTTAACTAATTTAGGCAAACTAACGAACCCTAAACCCCCTCTTAATCTAACAGACTTTCAAATTCTTGGGAGCACTAGGTGTAGGTTCTACTGGATTTCTGCAGGGTAGGTTGGGCCTTTGATGGTTCAGATTTGCTATTGAACATTTGTTACTTTATTGTCTTTGATGATATAACCAAACACACTAATTTTGGATGTAATTGTAGGTAAGGATGGTGTTTGACCATCTGTTGCAGTATCTATGAAAAGATTTGTTCTTTTGTAATACATTCAAATTCCAATAAATAAAGTTAAATAAAATACCTGTAAAAGAATTTCTATGGGTTTTAAACATGTTTGCTTTACTCATATAAAGAGATCCTCTGTTTTAAAAAATGGCTTGCATATAATATACAGCATGTTTTGTGGTTGTTGGTAAGTTTATGTAGTATTTCAATGTGTGACACTGACTCCTCTCTCCTTGCTTTATATGTTCATATCTAATTTTATAACTTTTTCTCTATTGGTTTAGAGATATCCTGTTGATGATGTTGCATATATTACAATGCAAAACGATGGTGACCACAAGTTTCAAATAAAGAACCAGATAAATAATGTGGGTTGTAAAACTATGAAGCAGACCCCACCCTTACTGCTTTTCATTTTACTTCTGTAAATAAAACTAGAAAATTAAGGGAGTAGGGAAAAAAGATCAAAACAAGAAGGTAACTGCATTATTATTCTGCATAAAATAATACTGGACAGCACATGTTATGGAAAAATCCTTTCAAAATTAAGCACTAAAGCAGTGCAGAAAGCAGAATTATCAAGAATTGTATCACTAAGAATTTAGAAAAAATCACAGCACTTTTGTCAATGCATATCATTATTTCTTGCTAATCACTGTAGAGTTTCCTTTGCATTCACAAAGGATAAGAGAAGACACTGATATTAAAGCCTGGAAGAAGTAGATTAAGCTTGCTTCAGATGTTGTTCTATAATATCCAAACTGATTTAATTCCCTCACAGATCCAAGGTAGTCACCACCAACCTATATGATGCTTTTTAATGCCACATACTTATTACCTAATGATTCCTTGACTACAGCATCCAAATCTATAAGAACTAGGTATTGAACTGGTAGTTCCCCTGTTCTGTTTCTCATAAGAATCACCTTTTAGTAGTAATTTGGGACAGGGCAATGACAGAAAGTTTGAAAGCTTATGATAGGAGCAAACAAGACTATAGATACAAGTGAAGCACAGTAAAATCTGTGACATACCAGCATACACCAGAGAGCCTTCAGGATAGAAGAATGCTAGGGAATTATTAGAACTTATTAATGCGAATTGCACTGAAGGGACCTGAAACTGTGTCTACTCAGATGGCTTAACTTGCTCTTGAAGTCTGAAATAGTCCTTGACATACCTTGAGTTTGCCCATAGAAGCATCTTCTGTAATTAAGACCTGAGTTCCAGAGTCTGAGCTTTGGTTTCCTGGGGATACTGGGTAAGTGCCTAAGACCAGAGGCTTAGTGCTTCTCATAGAGCCATTCATAAAAGACCACGATTCAAGTTCTGAGCAGGTCTGATCTGCTAATCAGAATTTATCCCAGGAATAAAAGTTATGCTAGAAAAACCCCCCAAATTTACCAAAAATAACTACTTATCACCCATTTCCTTAGCAATTTCTCATTGACTTAGTAGTTGTTTTTCAGACTGGTTTCCCACACTACAACAATTCTATTAATTTTTTTCTTTTGATATATGTTGGAATTTTTTCTCCTTACTTCCATCTTCGAGCTTAAAAATATGAAGACTTCATTTCTCACCAAAAAACCAGTCTTACTCAGATGACTATCAGTAATTTGCAAGCCATTTTCCTAATTTGCAAGCCATTGTAAACTTGCTAAGAGCTATTTAGAGGAACTGGGAGCAGCTCTCAGATTCCTCTAAATGCTGGTGACATTCCTCTCTCTGACAGTACACAGCAAGTGACAGTCAAGAATGCAGTATAAAAATAAAGCATGTAGGAAGGCTCAGGAAGAATGGTGCGCTTTTGTAGGTATAATCAAAATCGTAAAATAATCATCAGACTCACTGCTTGAAGGGATAAGAAAGCTGATGGTGTGTAACAATAAATGAGATATTCAGCTCAACAGAAACAGCACTTAATTGTCTAGCCTTAATATTGCCTAATGCATGTCATACAATGCTTTTGATCCAGAGAGCTGTTAGCCATGCAGAAGCCTAAAAAAGTAGATTAAAATTGCACAAGCAACTTGAAAATTCAGAATGCTTTAAAAAAGAAATCAAGTTTGGGATATGTATGGTGTAGCAATGTAGAAAGTACTTCCACTGAAAGTACTGCAACTTTGAACCTTGATGGATCTCTCAGTAATAGCAAAAAAAATTAGAAGAGAAATTGTGTATGGAAAACTAAGATTTTAAGATAATCTCATGAAGATAATTGTGTCTGCACACCATCAAAATATCTTAAAAGGTCCAGAATGATCCAGTGTAAAAAAGCATCAAAAATACAATACAGAGCTAAGTTGTTACTATGAATGACCATGTTTTTCTGTGGGATTTCCAGTGCTTATTTAAGCTGCTTCTGATCTGAACACTCATAAGAAATAATCCAGATTACCCTTGGAATTTTGACAGTTTGGCAACAAGAGCCTGAAAAATGGGAAAGATAAGTCTGTAGAATTGAAAAAAAACATTTTCTTTTAAGGTTTGTCACTTTGCATGAACTTAAGAAATTATGTTTAGTTGAATTACAAATTGCTGGATCTTGATTTTGACTGTGAGACTTGGAAAAAGAGTTTCAAAGGAAGCTGGCAGACCCCATAACTCAGAAAGAAGCTAGAGTAATTGGCAGTAATTTGTAAAATGACATATTTTCTGTACTGTTTAATTGGTCTCATTGTACTGAGCACTACTCTTCTGTGTAATTTAGAGATGGACAGCCAAAGAAACTGCTTAATTTGGTAATAGATTTGTTATTATAATTTTAAAAATCACTGAGCAACTGACTTGCTCTTTTTACATGTAAATGTCTCTGCAGATTAATTTCTGCTTCTACTTAATGAAGCAGGTTATTAAACTTGCTTATCAGTTTATCAAACAGTTGTCATCTTTAATAATCTGAGAGGTGTTTCTTTTTCTAGTTATAATCTGTATGTCATTGATAAACCAATTATGTTTTTCAGAAGCCAAATGATCATGAGACATGTATAATGACTGGTAATAATTCACAGTGCTAAAAATTAGGGCAAGACTATGCACATAGCAAAGCAAAGCCCTGATCATAGATGTCATACATCTGCAAGCCTTCTATAAGGGGATAACCAAAGTAGCACTGAGAAACCAAACCACAAAACCCACAAAATCAACTAGCTGATCAAAGAAGTTTTTTATGGACATTGAGTGCAATGGAGATTTGTAATTGACTTCAGTAGTTTTTGCTGGTCTATGTCTACGTCTATGAAGATGAAAATCATCTATACAAAAGGATTGAAAAGAACTATTAAGTTGGATAAGGGAGAAAGTATAACTGTGATCAATGATGAAAGTCTCCTACAAAATGCCAGTCACCAAAAAGTAACCACATTTAGGCAAGGCAGGGCTGGTCATAGAATTTAAGGAGAATATAAACAATCAGTGTGAAGAAGCGATTTAACCAGAGAAAAGAAAGCATGCATGAAATTAATAAGGATGATATTAAATAACAGAACAGCAAACTCACTACTCTTTTGACCTAAAAGCTCATTCTATTTGTTTACTTTCTTCATTTGTGTTTTTTTCAATTGCCTTTCACATTCTTCCATGTGACCAACCATCTTCCAGTTGGTTTGTTTTCCTACTGTATACTGGTCAGAGCATTGTGAAACTGGCATTACACTGACCAGCTTTTCATTCTCTTGACATGGGCAATTCCGTCTAACAAATTCTTTGATAGGAAATGGTTTGACCCAATCTCCCCAGTTTACCCATTTATTTCATTGTTTACACCCTCCCTCAACATTTTCCAGGCTGATGGGATACTATTAGAGGGCCATGGAACTGAACCATGACAAACTCAATGCAGACAAAGCTTGAAAAGCCCACACAGCTTAATTTAATATTCATCACTGTGTAATACATACATATATATATGCATATGGGTTTTGCACTGATGGATATATAGAGACTGACATGCATGGACTTTGAACATTTTAGGTACACAGTTCCTAGGTAAGGAATGTTGCCTCTGTTCAAGTAAGCAACAGTATGGACTGCACTGATTAGTCTGGATACTACTTAGAGAAAAGTATAAATTCTTGGTTTTCTAGTAGGTAGCATTATTTTCTCTAGCAGGAGCATTTAGAAGAGAAAAATCTAAATGAAAATTAATTTGGTAAGCTTGATCTGATAATAAAGTGATTAAGGAAAGTACCCTTGATCAGGTTCCTACCATATTTATCTTCCTGTAAAAAGATTCAGGCTATTGCTGTTGTTTTCAAACAGGGATTTCTCCAAATCCATCAAAGATGGTTAAAGTATGACTAAATTTAATGTGAAATATAATCATAGCAATGAAAGTTTTCAGTGTCAATGTACTGCTTTCTCCACTAAGTGAAATGGTACTTGGTCTTGAACAAAGTCAAAAATACTTTTAAAAAAATGCTGCTTAAATGTTTTAATGTGAAATAACTGCTCCAGCATAAGACCTTTTAAAGTCTGAGATAACTGCATTTTACTCAAGCACCAATACTAGATTTTAATCTAGCACATTACATCAAGAAAACATCTTCTCTGCCACAAAAAGGTGTTATTTACAGATAAATAGCTAATATGAGATCGTAGCTTCCTTGTGAAAACATGAAAAAAAAGGTGACACTGTCTCTTGTTTTGTCTTCTAAAAGGCTTTCCATTAATGTATCTTCAGCTGCAAGTCTTCTTGTAAAAGTCAGACCATTTTAAATAATGAAGATACAATGTAAGCCTGCATCCACAGAATGCATTTAATAAAATAAATATTAATGAATGGCAAACTAAAACATGAGCAGGACTTGGGGTTGTTCATCCTGGACAAGAGAAGACTCTGAGGAGACCTTACAGAAGTCTTTCAGTCCTCAAAGGGGGCCTACAGCAAAGGTGGAGAGGGACTCCTTACGAGGGAGTGGAGTGATAGGGTAGCAACAGTTTTAAACTAAAAGAAGGTAGATTGAGATTAGATACTAGATTAGATACTGTGAGGGTGATGAGAAACTGGAATTAGTTGCACAGAGGAGCAGAGAATGCCCCATCCCTGGAAGTGTTCAAGGTAAGTTTGGATGGGGCTTTGACTACCCTGGTCCAGTGGGAGATATCTCTGCCCTGAGCAGGGGGTTGGAACCAGATGACCTTCAAGGTTGCTTCCAACCCAAAGCATTCTATTCTGTGGTAAAATGCCAACTGTGGACCTGAAAGCTGCAGTTTGCACTCAGTTTTTCAGTTATCAATCTAAGGTAGAAAGGAAAAACAGAAGCCTCTTCTTCCCTTGTTGAAGATATTCTGATAAAAAATTATTTTTTTTAAATTGCAGTAGCTCTAACATTTTTTTTTATTTAATCAATAGAATTTTTCACATTTGTAAATAAAGGTCAAAGTCTTTTGCTACTGTAAAAAAACAAATAAAGCAACTCAGCAGTATGAGTCACATGGAATTGTGCTCAGGGTATCCAACATTAGCTAAGGAATTTAGGCTTTACTGAAGCATATGATAGTGAGAATAGGTGGGAAAATAGAGAGGGGAGAATGCCATGATCAGACATGATTAAGCAAGTGCACTGGACTGGTAGAGTTGTTTGGATATAGATGAGATGAAAATTTGGCTCAAAGTATCTTGGATATTTACTTTAAAAATAAAGAACATCTGTGAAAACTGAGAGATATGGAAAACCTTTTTGATATTTTTAAACATTTGAGTAATAAAGTTCTAATCTAAGAACATAAAAAGTCACATGTGTCCTATGACTAACTATATATTTGTCAACAGTAAAAACGGATGTAACTATAGTTATTATTTTCCCTAATTTCTCTTCAGTGCATGTAATTTGTATCACTGTAAGATAGCAAAGAATTGAATTTTCCAGTTTCCTCAGAAAGGTGGTTGAAAAGTTTGAGGTGCATTTACTCTCCATAGCTTCAGACTGAGATCTAATCTCAAAATTGCACTGTATACCATTACTTTTGTATTGAATTGTCTTCATTACACATTATGCATGCTATTCACAACCTGCATTTTATCCCTTCACTGCATGTGTACTATGAAGGAAAAGAAATTGACTAAATCAACATTGATAATAATTGGCAACAGTCCTAGGTTTGCACAACAGTCTATATAACCAACACTTGACACTGTCTATTTTGATCAAGGGGCTGGAGCACTTCTCCTACGAGGACAGGATGAGACAGCTGGGGCTGTTCAGCCTGGAGAAGAGAGGGCTCTGGGGAGACCTCATAGCAGCCTTGCAGTAACTGTAGGGTGACCACAGGAAAGTTGGAGAGGGAACGTTTTTCTGAACATGTAGTGATAGGAAAAATGGAAATGGTTTTAAACTAGAGCAGGGCATGTTTAGATTAGACATTAGGAAGAAATTCTCCACCATGAGAGTGGTAAGACACAGGAACATGATGCCCAGAGAGGTGGTGGAGGCCCCATCCCTGGAATCATTCAAGGCCAGGCTTGGTGATGCTCTGAGCAACCTGATCTAGTTCAGGATGCCCTTGCTCACTGCAGGAGGGGCTGGACCTTTGAAGATGCCTTCCAGGTCTATGGTTCTACGTTTATCCTGGAGAAGAAAAGGTTCCAGGGAGACTTTATAGCAGCCTTCCAGTACCTAAAGAGGGCCTATGGGAAAGATGGGGAGGGATCTCTATCAGGGAGTATAGTAATAGGACGAGGGGTAACAGTTTTAAACAGAATGACAAATTTAGATAAGACATCAAGAAGAAATTTGTTACTATGCAGGTAATTGTGCAGGTTGCCCAGATTGATTGTGGATGCCTCCTCCCTGGGGGTATTCAAGGCCAGGCTGGATGGGACTCTGAGCATCCTGGTCTAGTGGAAGGTGTCCCTGACCATGACAGGGAAGTTAAAACTAGGTGATCTTGAAGGTCCCCCCAGTAATTCTATGACTCTATCTCAGCACTGAGCAAGCATGACATTCTCACTGTTTCCTACTGCAAATGTGTATCTAGTACTGACGCTTAACTACAGAGCTTGTGCAGATTTTAACATGAAGCCACTGAAGTATTTTTCCTTTTAGAAAGAAAAAAAAATGTACTCTTATCTTTTCAGTACACACATACTATTTAGAAGGTGGTTTATTAAAGAGAAGGGAAACGTGGTCTAGCATCGGTTCACCCGACTGTACCTGAAAGCTGTTTGAGAGACCTGTTTCAGATCCTTATTATAGCTAATCTGCTGTGAGATCCGAAGTTAAATGTTTCACATTACTAAGGAATATTCTCCATACCAGCCTGTGAGGTATTTCACAGAGGAATTGCTGAAGAAATTTCACTACATGCAAGTGAGTCATTCAGTATTCACAGGAGAAGGGACAAAGGACTTGAATTTGGATGTTCTATATGAATGAATGCCTCAGATATCAAACCATAGTAATTCCTTTTTTGTTTTCCCTTTCGTCAACCCAAAGAATATGGAATTTCTCATAAAACATGGAATAATTTCAATGTAGTGTTTTATGAATACTCTCCAATAGCCAGATGACTCCTGATATGTGGGAGACCATGGGCAAGTCTCACTTTAAACAAGACAGAGATAATACTCAAACTTAGTCTAATGGATATAATACAGAGAGGTATATCTGCTTTCCTACACAAACTTTGCATTCCCTGCTACTTTTGTTTGGGCCCCACAAGTGAGAGAAATGGAGAATACTCAGTTTGGGAATTTGGTCAGGGCATAAGCTGCACATCTTAAATGCTCTGCAGTGAAGGAAGAAGTTAGACAGCAATCACTCTTTCAACAGACACAAGCTCACTGCCAAAACCAACAGACACTTTTCACATATGGCTGGGGGAAGGAAGAGCCTAGAGGAACAGATGGAAAGCTTACCTGAAGAGCATATCAAAAACTAGGCAAACCAAGACAGTCAAGTAAAGTCTTTTTCTGTAAACCTGTGAAGGCACACACAAGAGTTGAGAGAGCAAGAATAATCACTGGTTTCTGAGTCTGGATCCTTCTACGAGATCCAGCTGCATGGTTATTTTTCCTTAGAGAAACAAAACACCTAACCTAAATATAACCTATTTTGTGGAACCCTATGACCACTTTTTCTTTTTGCTACATGAATCAATGATGACATAGGTTAAACATTTGAAACCTAGGAATTCTAAAATCATATTTTTATTTACTACATGCAAAGAATGAATTCAGAAGTATTCTTTTATTTTACATAGGAATCATAAAAATCTTCAATATCTGTCTGATGGATGCTCATAGGTTTGAGGTCTTACCTACTTCATAAGCAAAAACTGCACCCTTTTCTTTTGGTACAATTTAGAAAATATATATACTAGATTTTCTGTAGTTAAGGCTTAACTCCTTTAATCTGTTCTCTTTCATGACAATGGAATTAGGTTTACACAATAGAATAAAGAAATTAAGCTGTCCCAGGAGGAAGATGCTGAATGACAGCAGCTAAATGAGCTAAACTGTTTTTTCCCCCCTCACTTTTCCGATTTTCCGGCTGCTAAGACTTTTTTTTTTTTTTTTTTCCAAAGGAAAAAATACTTTTCACCCTGAGGGTTTTATTCTTGTTATAATAAAAAAAAATAAGTGAAATACATACAAGCTTCCACTTTGTTTAAATGTATAAGGTTTCAATGGGAAGGAATAAAGCAGAAAAATGCAAGAACGTAGTCAGAGAAAGAAATCTGAGAACAGTAAGGAAGAGACCATCAGTGGCTGCACTGCTCAACAGTGCCCTCGAACAGCATGGCTTCTGACTCACTCCAAAGTACCAACTGCAAAGCTAAGCTCAAGGCAATAAAAACTGTGCACCTTGGTGAACCCTTTACTGTGTGCAATGTTAGTGCCTCTGTATTCATTGACATTTACACACCAATAGGCCTCTACAGCTGGAACTTTTGTCTTGAATTTTGAAAATTTGCACAGCTTTGCCCCAGTATTTTCAAGCCATTTCTAACCGCCTTGCAAGATAGAAAACATGGTATTAGACAATGAAGGTACAAAGACTGAGGTTCACAGAAGGTATCAGAGAGCAGCAGTTCTGCACAAGAACTACAGCATCATAAACACTCAAAGTACTGTCTGTTGGATTTTAGCTTTTGGGAAAGGGCTTGCACAGTTTGCCTTTTCTTCCTCCCTCACTATTTAAAACAGAAAATATCAAAGAAAGAACTAAACGTATGGACAGTTATCTCTCTTATTTGAGCTACTATGCCCTGGTTTTGCTATAATTTATTTCAATCCAGAAACCACTTTATTAATTGAAATAGTTACATTTCAAAAGTATTATTTACCCTCCTTTTATACTATCAGACAAGAAATCTTTTCCTAGTTGTAACTGATTAGAATGTTTGTACCCACAATTTATTTATGCATAGGAATAAAACAGCACTAATGTTCATTATTGATCCCTCATGAAATTTTCACATTTTTCAGAAGATTTTCATTGCAAACTCAACAAAAATAGCAGAATACCAGAAGATTTAGACATGATAATATCACAGTTCTCTGGCATATTACATTCCTTTAGCTGAAAGAGTTTCTCTAATATATACACTCTTAAATTTAAGAAGGCTTAAAAAATAAAGTTTAAGGTTAGACTTCTAATTTTTATTTTCTGCATTCTTGCCCTTTTCATCACAACCTTTTGTTCTGTGCAAGTAAAGAAAAAAATTAAGAAAAGAAAGTCCCTCTGGCTGTACAGATTATTACAATGTTAAACAGACAAATATGATTTGGCCTTCTAGCAGTATTATGACCCTGGAAGATATGAGGTCAATGTTTTAAAAAAGGAAAAGGAACAGAAAAGGATGAAGGCTGCCAAGAACAGCCACAAAAGTAGCAAAATTCTGGAATGATGCAAAGAAGTCAACAATTAGCATAATTTCAGAAAGTATTTGTGCTTTGTAATGCATTCACTATGGCACTGACATTACTGAGATTTATATCCAACTTCTGTATTGGCACTAAACTGTAAACATCTCTTTATATAAGAGTGTACATACATGATTCAATGCAGCTAAAATTTTGTCTTTGATACTGTATACAACTACATACTATAAATATTTTTTCAGTAAGTTTTCCAAAACTTCTGAGGGAAATGCTATTTAACATCTTTGTTGGAGACATGGACAGTGGGATTGAGTGTACCCTCAGCAAGTCTACAGACACTAAGCTGCAGTTGACATGCCAGAAGGAAGGGATGCCATCCAGAGGGACCTTGACAGGCTTGAGAGGTGGGCCCATACCAAACTCATGAAGTTCAACAAGGCCAAGTGCAAGGTCCTGCACCCAGCCTGAGACAACCCCAAGCACAGATACGGGCTAGGTGGAGAGTGGCTGGAGTGCAGCGCTTACAAGAAGGATTTGAGTGTGTCAGTAGATGAAAAACTCAACATCACCTGTCAGTGCGTGCTTGCAGCCCTGAAGGTCACCCCAATCCTGGGCTGCATCAAGAGAAGTTTGACCAGCAGATCAAGAGAGGTGATTTTGCCCCTCTACTTGGCTCTGGTGAGGCCTCACCTGAAGCAAAGTGTCCAGTTCTGGAGCCCTCAACATAAGAAGGACTTTGACCTGTTGAAGCAGGTCCAGAGGAGGGCCACAGAGATCAGAGGGCTAGAGCAACTCCCTTATGGGGACAGGCTGAAGGAGTCGGGGTTGTTCAGACTGGAGTAAGAGAAGGCTCAGGGGGACTTCATAGTAGCTTATCAATACCTGAAGGGGTCCTACAGAAAGGCAGGAGTTGGACTTTTTAATAGGATATGTGATGGCAGGACTAGGAGTAACGGATGCAAATTTGAAGAGGGGAGATTCAAGCTCGATATAAGCAAGAAATTCTTTATGGTGGGGGTGGTGAGACACTGGAACAGGTTGCCCAGAGAGGTTGTGGATGCCCCCTCTCTGGAGGTGTTTAAGGCCAGGCTGGATGAGGCACTAAGCACTCTGGTCTACAGGCAGGTGACCCTGATTATGGCAGGGGGGTTGGAACTGGATGATCTTTAAGGTCCCTTCCAACTCAACCTATTCTATGATTCTATGGATCTATGATTCTATCTACTAGTGCACTGATGTCTGAAAGAGCAACTAGAACCAAGAACTCAGAATAGTAAAAATGCTTCCTGTAGAGAAGTAAATATCTAATTCATGTACACTTGACCAAATGCTAGCTTTGATTTTGGTACACAATCTACTCCACACAAACTCTAACCAAATTCAATTTTTATTTCCTGTTTCGTGTTCAAAACGCAGGAAGAAACCAAGCTTCATCATGAAATTAAATCATTAGAATACAGATCAGTGTCTTCATTCAGTTGTGTTACATTCAAAGTAATGCAGCAACCCTTTGCAGGTTTCCCATTGCAGTCTCATTGCTTTGAACAGGCTTCAGCTATTTAAAGAGCTTAAAAAAGCAGTTAGTGAATAGGGTTTTTTGATTATCATAATATCATCTGCTAGTATTATGTTGTATCAGCATTTACATTATAAGCTTCTATTTTAGGTGCTAGATTACTAAATTGTGAAAAAAGACTCTGAACGGAAAGTTAATATTCAGTAATGAGTAATTTTTGCATAGATTTAAAATGAGTAGTGCATTCATTTTCAGTGCAATTGAGAAAAATGGTATTTAATTCCTAGTTAAAACCGCATCACTGAATGAAAGCAACTTGAAAATGAATTTATTTCCCTATTTGTTTTTAAATCAGAAAAGCAGAATTAGGGCAATGCAAGCAAATTTTTAAGCAGTTCACTTTGCATGTTGGAGCTTTTTATTACATTCAAGGTGTCTTTTTAAGTATACCTCTCAACTGTTTGCTCCAGCATAACTCTCTGTGTATTGCTAATAAAGTTCCTTATTCCAATGGACACCACAGAGTGACTGGAGATGCAACAGTTGTGTCCTGTAATACAAATCCATTCTAAAAAATAATTCTCCGATATTTAATGAGAAAATAAAATTAAATGTTTCTGAGTTAGGTTTGATTTTAAAAATTCTACTTCATACTCACCATTTTTATTTTTCAAACCCTTCTTCAAGAGGTGAGATCCTGTTAATAGTCAGCCAAGTTTGCTTTTGACTTCAGTGTAACCAAGATTTTATTGACATAACTTTTATATAAAACCCCCTAAATATAGTAAAGACTTCTGACTAACAGCAAGTGCAATCTGTTTGACAGATGATGTATTTTATATACCTATATAAATTATAGCTCATAGCAGTCCAACAAGAACAGCTTTAAGCTACTGAGTGATTAAGAAATTATGCGTATGTTTGTAAGAACTAATTAAATGCAAAATATTGACATTTGTGCTGGTCTATCCAATCCGTAAAGACCATCTTTGGAAAAAAAAAAGCAAAAACCTAGTCATTTGCATTTATGTTTTAAAATCTAGATTTACTAAGCTGAAATTTAATTAGTCTTAACTATGCATTACTAAGTTACATCCTAAGTAGAGCTGGCTGAGTACTTCATGATTGCTCTCTCTACTCATTTAGCTAGCAGAAAAAACTGTCTGTTTTGCTCGTCATCCTGTTGTATTATTTTGTTTCTGCTAAAGCTTTTGACAAAAATATATTAGTAGGTACTTTTAGATGTCTTATACATCATGGGATTTGAAATAAAAAAATAGATTGAGTTATCATTGTACTAAAATGGTATTTAGTTTTTATCATAAAGAGAAATATTAGCTTAACAGCATATTCCTGGTGATCCATTCACCTTGTTCCCGCTGATCCAAAGATGACAAGAAACTTCTAGGAGTTTTACTTTGTTAGGAAAATTTACTTGAATTCAGTATACAGTAAACACAGCAATAAAAGATTTTAAATCTTTGCTTCTCAATTCATATTCTTGTAGAAGTAAGATACTCCCTGTATTAAAACTTGAATGATTTTTTGCACTGCTGTGGAGAGAAAAAACTTGAAAGGCAATAGGTATTTAACTGGCCTATCTTTAAATAGCAGTAAAGACTTTTTGAACAATCTATTCTGCAATAGCACTGTGGTTTATGTCTTTACCATTATCACAAAAGACTAGGATGAAGCTGCTGTGCTGACTACTGCTATACTAATCCAAATAGTCTGTAGTATCTAAAATGTCATTAGCCATTTTAATTAGATGTATCATAACCACAGACTCAGATCATTTACCCAATACAATACAATTAAGATTAAATTAGGATTAATACAAAATAATTAATCTCACCCAGCTCAGCCTTTGATATCTCTGGTCACAGTATGGACCAAAAATTGTATTTTTAATAGAAAGATAGATTTTGTTCATGAAACATGCAAGGATAATTCCAGAGTTCAAACTTCAGAATGAGCTGTCTATCTCAGACCAGAGTTATTAACGTAGTAGGTCAGATATTTAGGGTGGTTACAATCTTTTACAAAATCTATTATTTTTAAAAAATTGTCTTTCTCCTTCCATTTAGTTTCTTGAAACAAAATTAAATACAATGAAAAGCGCCCACTACATTTTTTCTCTTTTCTTTTTTCGTTTTATGCACTGAATCCATTTGCAACTTTTGAAATTTGTTGGCTTCTGAAAACTGAAGTAGAATTCACACATGCATTCAAAATGCATTAATTTAGTTTGAAAATTTCTAGTAAAAAGTCATCAAGGGATATCTTTCCTGTCCCAAAACTAGATTACCTAGAATTTGATAGCAAGACAGACTTCAGCCAAAAAATCATAAATTACTTTTACTAGCTATGGTTTTCATGCTGCAATAAAATCCTGTCTAGATCAACATATTCACTAAGGAATTGTTCACTTGTGTGATAAGCGATTTGTAAGGTACTGGTATAATGGGGACTCTCCTATTCTCAATAGATGTGCTCACAGGAATTACACTTGCCTGTGGAAACACACTTCCATAAAACCTAAGTGATATGTGAAATAGCATTAACTGACAACAAAATTTATAAAGGGCAGCAGAAATCAAACTTACAAAGACAACATTTTCCCTCACAAGTCTAAAAGCCTTCCTGCTAAGCTCAGTCAGCAGGGAAAGCAGCAAAATGCAAGAGCAGATCTTAAACATTTCTGCACTTGTACTGCATTTCCACTGTTCTTTACATCAGGCAGAGAGCTGGACAGCTGAGCAGTACAATGGCTAATTCACATTGTGTCAGGGCAAAACAGCAACGCAGGCTGCAAGATGGTAGATTCTCTGCACTCACAACCATTATCCCAGGCAGCGGATTACCACTTAACGCTTACATTGATTTCTAATCTAGTTCAATTGAGAACAACGAGGTTTCCATGGTGGTTGATTGAGATACAGGATCTTTTACAGGACTTTTTTATTCCTTTATACCTAACTACAGCTGATGAACATCAGAATTGCTTTCTGGGAGAGCATGAAAATGTAAACCATTGAAGCCTGGTGGCTTAGTGGCTGAGCCAAGAAAACAGTCAGTGTTACAAACAAAGCACTCAAATCTACTGCTAAAAACACTGCAAAACCTGATCAGAAATATTTTAAATTTTTTTGCATTTTTGCTCCTCTGACATTTCTCTACTGATGATTTTTTTTCAGACCAAATTATGAATTAAGCAACTGATAAAATTTATCTTATTAATGCATCACTCAACTTGATTCATTGAAGGGGATTTAAAAGATTTAAAAGAATCGGATAATGAACTGACTGGTCCATGCAGCACATCTTGTCACAAAGTGAGTAGGTTTAATTTCACACAATATGCCAGAGTTACAAAATCAGCTATAACTATTGCAGCAAAATTTGAGGATACAAGCACTATACAGAAGATTCCTTTATGTGATATTCAAGTGGGTTCTTCCAGATGAAAGTATACACAAAAATGCTTATCTGAAATTTCCTCCTTGCAGAATGTATGTGTTCATTTTCCCATCATGGTAGATCAAACACAACAAAATTATGAATCCAGCTCCTACAGTCCCTATACAAGTTTGGGTTTACATTACCTCAATCTTTCCCATTCTAAACTGCCAACAGAAGTCACAATGAATGGGAAATTCCAGAGTTCAGCACAATCATTAAGAGAATCTTTTTCATCAGTGTACTATCTTCTATTAATTTACAGCAAAACTGGGAGGACTTTTTCCTAGAGGAAGCAAATGATTCATCCAAAGGATACACAAATGATGCATATAATGTTCAAAATCTTCCTTGAGTGCTTTAAATCCTACTTCTTTCCCTGCGATTTGGAAATATTAATATAGTCTAAATACCATTATCTGAAGAGATGCACAGAAGTGTCTGACGTATCTAAATCCTCATTAAACTTTACAGGCATCCCCTTCTTTGGTACCACTTATGCTTTTGAGAAAGTAATAGAATCATAGAATAGTTTGGGTTGGAAGGGACCTTAAAGATCATCGAGTTCCAACCCCGCTGCCATAGGCAGGGACACCTCCCACTACATCAGGCTGCTCAGTGCCATGTCCAGCCTGGTCTTGAACACCTCCAGAGAGGGGGTGTCCACAACCTCTCTGGGCAACCTGTTCCAGTGTTTCACCACCCTCACTATAAAGAATTTCTTTCTTATGTCAAGTCTAAATCTACCCCCTGCCAATTTACATCCGTTGTTTCTGGTCCTTAGGGACATGCTTCACGATGTCATGCACCCAACATGTTATATCACTAAGGTAGGTAAAGTGTGTTCTGAAAACATTTGCAAGTTAGGAAGATAAATTCTTCATTCCCATTCCTGCAAAAAAAAGACTTGAACTCAGTTTATATTTACTAAAGCATAAGCACGAAGAAGAGAACAGGAATGGAAGAACTGAATCATGCTAGCTTTGTAGCATAGATCATCCTTGAAGTTGAGATCAGTTCATGTAAGAATAAAGATTACATTACTCACTTCTTACCACCCATTCAGTACAAATAAAAATCTTTCATAATGTCATCTTACTCTTTGTTGATTATTCTCCTATTCTCCCTTTTGCAGTCCCAGTTCTCCCTTACATAATCATAATCAAATTATAAGAGCACTATCTGATCAAATTCTTCTTTGCCCATTCTTGGCTTCATCCCTCTTATTAGAATCTCCCCAGTGCCTTTAATTTAATGAAAAGCCCTGCAGCCTAAATGTCATTGCCATTCCAGATTTCTGGTTTAAAACTTCAGGCCCTGCAAGGCCTCACAGAAAGCACTACATTAGCTGGAGTAAGCCCAGCTGAACTCCAGTTTGGAACAGCAGCACATAGCTTGACAACAACTCTCTAAAGACAGGAAAGTGAAGCAGTAGTTTCTGTCTCCTCAAAAAAAAAGGCTGGATGGTTGCAAATGATGCTCCTTATTAAGGAAAACATAAAAGATTAAAAACATGATGGATTTTTTTTTCTCATTATCAAGCATTTAAATACCTTTATGGAAGTGTGGGATTTTTTCTAATTTTTGGTAACTAGTCATTCTGATGTTGAAGTTAGATTGCTATTTATTTTTAAATTTGTCTTGGATTTTCCTACCTATAAGACAGAGAAACAACCGTAGGCAAAAATTTACACCTGCAATGAAATGCAGGCTCAGTCAATATAATGTGGATCTCAAAATGCCTGGTTCTACTCACAGAGACACTCAACTTGCCAAGCAACCTTAAATGCACCAAAAATATCTACTAATGTTGTCCTTACCTTACTGTAGTCATCCAATGAAAATCTTTTCAAAGATGAGCTAAAAATGTGCTTCACTGCCTTTTCCCCTGGCAATTTGGACATTAATGTAAAAGTTATGTAAGGGGCAGAGATAAGATAATTCACATATGGGAATTCATACACCCAGTTTACTACAGCATATGGCACAGCAAAATGAGAACATGTGTGCACTCCTTCCCCCCCACCACCTTTTTTTTATTTTATTTGGGAGCTATGTAAGTAACTTTTGAATGTATGTGAACATATATTTTGGTAAGGAAAGCAGAGTAGCTAATAAAGCACTTGTTAAAAATTACAAGTATAGTAAATTTATGTAGGGTTAAGAAAGGTAGCTAGATAAGTTACCTACTCACATCAGACACTGATGCAAAAGAAAATGGTATCTTTTGGTGAGTGGCTTCAGGCCACATCAGTCTTGAGTCTTTTAGTTCTACCTATTTTGCAGGAGTTCAGTGATTGTTTTGTAAGGTTTTTGCAAAAGGACTCAGTAACACACTACAAAGCATGTTATAGAGTACAAAATTCCTATTAAATAGACCGTATTTTAAAGTTCTACACTTACATCATGCATACCTATGATACATAGATAACATAACACACACGTCCTTCCTGGGTACAAAAAAAATCCCACATCTTTCCTAAAATTGAAGGTGTTTTGATGGCATCTACCAGAAATGGCTTCCAAACACATAAGGAAGATCATCAGCTGCGTAGTTACATGACAGAGCCAGAGGCAACTCCAAAGCATCAAACACAACTGCCTGAGGACCCTGCCAAGGAGCCAGCTGCTGCTACTGGAAAATCTTCCAAAGCTTCGCATCTGGGTCCTGTTACTGCTGTTCAAAATAAGCCACACAATAAATAAATAAAAACATAACAACAAAAAAATATAATCTTTGTTTTGAAAAACTCATTAAATATTATGTAATACATAATAAGCATCACAACAAGTAACAAGTCTAACGTCAACACCATCTACAAAGAAAGCTTAAAGGAGTATCCAGCAAATTATAGGCCCATCAGTCTTATTTTAGTCCCTGCAGAAGTTATGGAAAGAATCCTCCTGAGGGCAGTCACAAGTCAAATGAAGCATGTGATTGGGAAAAGCCAGAACAGACTGACCAAAGACAAATCATGCATGATAAACCTCATTGCCCTCTACAGCATAGTAACCTGATCAGTTGATGTGGAGTGAGCAGTGGATATTGTGCACCTGGATTTCTCCAAGGCTTTTGACACTGTTCCCCACAGAATCCTCCTAGAGAAACAGATGCATTGTGGTCTAGACAAGTGGTCTGTGTGGTGGATGGGGAACTGACCGACAGAACACAACTAGGAGTGGTGATAAATATCTCCTTTTCAGATTGACACCTTGTCACAAATGGGATCCTCCAAGGATCAATATCAGGCCAAATACTGTTTGATACCTTCATAAGTGATTTGATTATGAGATCAAGCATACCCCAATTAAGTTTGCTTCCCCAAACTGAGAGGGCAAGTGGACATATCAGAAGGAAAAGCTACTCAGAGCTTGTCAGGCCATACCTGGAATACTTACTTGTTTTGGTCCCTGCTACACATGCTGGAGAGGATCTAGAGAAGGACTACAAAGAAGACCTCAAAGTAACTTATCAGTACCTGAGGGGGTCCTACAGAAAGGCAGGGGAAGGACTTTTTAATATGATATCGGATGGGAGGACTAGAAACAACGGATGGAAATTGGAAGGAGGTAGATTTAGACTTGACATAAGAAAGAAATTCTTTACAGTGAGGGTGGTGAAGCACTGGAACAGGTTGCCCAGAGAGGTTGTGGACACCCCCTCTCTGGAGGTGTTCAAGACCAGGCTGGACAAGGCACTGAGCAGCCTGATCTAGTGGGAGGGGTCCCTGCCTATGGCAGGGGAGTTGGAACTTGATGATCTTTAAGGTCCCTTCCAACCCAAACTATTCTATGATTCTATGATTCTAAGAGCAAAAAATCTGGGAAGCCTGGCATATGAGGAAATGCTGAGGGAACTGGGTTTGTTCAGCCTTGAGAAAAGGTGGCTTAGGGAAAATGTTAACAGACGTGGGGCCATCTTACCTAGATCACACTTTTGCCAAGTAAGGTTGGATCAGGTGATCCTTGAGGTTCCTTCTCGCCGCGTGCGGGAAGATGCGGACAATCAATATGATTGATAGATAAGCAAGCTTCGATTTATTGGGGTTTTCACACACATACATACAATCCACTCATTAGTAAACACACTAGGCAATATCTTATTGGTTGGCAAGTAAAAGGTACATTTGCTGATCCCGTCCCCTCTGCAATTACTGCTGTTTCTAACTGTGGCACCTTATTATTGTAACACAGCTGGATTCAATGACATGTTATCTTTGCCTTTGCCATGAGAACCATAGTTATATCAGCATAGCTCCTTCACGTCTACTTTGTTACGTAGCCATTCTCCCACACCTTCTAACCGTGGATTCAGTAAAACTGTATCTTTTTTCACAAATATTTCTATAGTCTAATCACAAAATGTGTTACACCAGACTTGTCTGTGTTCCCTTCCATAACCCTACAACATCTGAGCAGTTAAGACATCAAAGAAGGAATACACGCATCTAATCATGGATGTGTGGTGGCATTTTAGACACTTAGATCCTTGCTACTGTTCCTGAAAGACACATTTGTCCAATAGATTCAGCATACGTATAATATCACTTGAAATAGCTGAATACAAGGAACTGAATCCCCTCTCAAATAGCTGTCACACACTAGAGCAACAGGACTCTATGCAAGACAGTTTTATGGAACTCATGAGTGAAACCAGCTATCTCATTTGCCTCTTCTCTTTTCATTCTTGTGTCACTGCTTTAGTGTAGTTGTGAAGTGCAGCACTGAATGTAGCAGTGGAAACATGCAATTAGAGTAAGTATCTTCCAAACAATGCATCTGTAAATGTTCTCAGGCCAAGTTAGTAATCTTTAAAACTTTACAGATGATTGATGGCAGTTTATAAGCATCATCCTTCAGAAATGATTGATGCCCTGAATACTCAGAACGTTGCAATGGAATATGCTGAATAGGCTCTGGTCCCTCCTCGTACCTGTGACCTACAGCCGTGCAAGGTTCAGCAATGCAGTATTTAATTTACTTCTTGTGAAATCCTTAGAAATCTATCAAATCAAGCAATGATAAAAGACTACAAAATCTACATTAAAAGAAAATACAGTTGTGTGGATAGACTTATTTTCTTAAAGCTGAATCTTCTGTTAAGCACTGCCCTTTTGTTATATTGTTGGAAATCCAGACAATATTAAGGATCAAAATCTGTGTACATGAAAAATAGCTGGCCCTAGTAAGCAATGTAAACACATCCTCACAGAAAGTTTAAGTTCTTTCCTGCATATCATAGAGTTAGAAAAATGCTTCTGAGCTATAGGTAGCTCAAAGAGAACATTTGCTTATGCAAATAACTACGTGGGCAGTTCTGTTTCAGTAAGGTTTCAACACTGAGTTGTAAGAGTTGACAGCACTAAGAGAAGAGAATTCTAGAAGGAGGGCATATGTCTGACTTAGCTTAGATAGGAAGTCTCTATGGGGAAGTTCAGGACATGAAGCAGAGCACCATGTGTTTGAGAAAGCCCATATTTATATTGTTGATTAGGATGAATAGTCAGATATTAAATACTTTAGGAACAATGTAAACCATCATTTAAAAATCTAAAGACAATCAGAAGCACCTGTTTCTTGGAGTTAATATTCCAATTTATCACTTTCTCCTTTCATATGGAGGGGAACTTTTCATAAATGCCCAAATCTAAAATTAATTCTGTGTGTTGAGCTTTTTAAACTGGAGGCTTTACGCAAACTGAATTAGTTTTTGATTCTCAAATATTAACTCATTGATTGATTTATTCAAACCAAGGATGTCCTTTTTCTCAAGAAGTTTATAGTATTTGAGAAAGGCTTTTAAATGAGCCTTTGAAATATTGCATTATATTTCTTGAAGCTTCACTCTGAAGTCTGATGAGTGGAAGAACAGTGATTAATTGCAGTTTGCTGTCTTGCATTCTAAAATAGCAATTTTCCAATTTAAATCTCGTGTACATTTTTGCAAGAGTGTAATTTATATTCTCCCTCCTGTGACTTCCCAAGTTAAGACACAATTTAGATATAATTCCAGAATATTAGAAAAAGGGGAAATGAAGCTCTTTTGACTGAACATTCAAGCAAAGAATGTGTTTTGGACTGTGCCATAAATCATACTTGTCAGATCCTTCAAAGGAATCATTCTGTGCAGTTACCTTGTCTATTATTTAGAAAGCACAGACACTGAACAAGATAATTCAGCAGTGCTGTATCTGATTCGCATATGCTTTAAACTAGGGTTTTGGAAGGACTATCTGTTTTCAATTTAACTTCAAAACTGTTAAATCTTATTTTGATTCCCTCATAATTGCACTTCATGTGCATATTTAGAGCCTTTTGAGCTTCTGCACAAAGATGATCTGGGGGGTTGATGATAACTAATGAACCATGTCAGCTGAGTGGCACTGAACTATTATATTCAAGACATGTAACTCACCATGAAATTACTGACGCTTTAGGTTAGACCGTTCTCTTGTTTTAAACACATTTCAGGAAATTTCCATTTGGAAATTTTGTATGAAACTAAAAGAGTAATTCACAGCAGACAATCTAATGTAAGGAAGCAATTTTCCAACAGGGACGTGTTTCAGAATTTTACATTTCAAGTTTATCTTTAATAATATATTAATTTACAGACTCAGCCACTGGACCCTTCTCCTGTCTAAAACATACCTATGATCCACTTTCTCACAGAGATTCATTTCAGCAGAAAAGCTTGTTTTCAAGTGATTTATCATAAGAAATATCACATTTTATATGGCAGATGGAAAGCTGAATTAATTATTTATAACAATATATTGTTTAGTGAAATCAAGTTGGTAAACCTAAGAATTTAAACATATGGCTATGACTTAAAGCTCTCCATTGCGAAGGTTCAGATGATTATTATTTTGATTTCTTAAGCCCCTAATTATAAACAGAAAGATTAATTTGCAAAACAAAAAGATTACTAGGTGGAGAACAACCCCACAAGATATGGAAAAGTAAGAGTTGCTCTGCATAGCAAAAAGCAAATCATTACAAGAACAGATCAATGAGACTTGAGACAAGCCTGACTGTAGACCTTTACTGAAGGGGAAAGATGAAAACAGTAGGAACTTGCCAGCTGGAAAGCTTTAATTAGGAAAGTACTGTGGAATGTGTGTAGAAAACATGTATGTGATCTGTACTAATAATAATTATGGCAATTGTCCAGGAAATACTATTTAATTAGTCACTTCAAGAACTACAGACTTAAAATTTTGTGTAGCATTCTCAACTTACACTATGCCTACACAGCTTTCTAAAATTGCAGTTACAGGAAGACAGAGACACTTAAAATCATAGAATGGTTTTGGTTGGAAGGGACCTTAAAGATCATCTAGTTCCAATACCCCCTGCCATAGGCAGGGACACCTCCCGCTAGGTTGCTCGGGGCCTCATCCAGCCTAGGGAGGGGCATTCACAACCTCTATGGGCAACTTATTCCAGTGTCTCACCATAAAGAATTTCTTTCTTACATCTAAATCCACCTTCTTCCAATTTGCATCCATTATTCCTAGTCCTGCCACCACGTAACCTATTAAAAAGGATAGGCCTTTTTGTAGGCCCCCTTTCAGGTATAGATAAGTCACTATGAGGTCCCACCTGAGCCTTCTCTTACTGCAGGCTGAGCAACCTCAACTCCTTCAGCCTGTCCTCATAAGGGTGCTCTGTCCCTCTGATCATCTGTCTTGAAATCTCACTATACACATAGCAAAATGTACTTCAGACTGGACTATCCAGCTTGCACGGGCTCATATCCAAATACAGGCTTAACTCCAGGGCCATGAAACCTATAATGCTTAACCATAACCAGTTTGTTTAATGTTAGCTGGATTAATATTTATACAAACTTCAGTCACATCCTTGATTCAGGCTCCTAAATCTCAGCTAATGAATTAAATGCTAATGCAAAATACAACAGGATGCAAGCATCTCAGACACATAAAACTTGAAGAATTGTAAACTACAGGCCTATTTTGATAATCAAATGTGTCTAAAGATGTATTAAAAATATAAGCAGGTTTTTTTGAAAATGTTTAAATACTTACTACTACGATTGATAAGAGTTAGGTTCTTTTAAAAATCTCTCTAGGTATCTATGAGCATGTTTAAGTCCACAAATCTCTTTCTCCCTCCTGCTCTATACAAAAATAAAGGAAGGCCTGAAGTGATTTCTGTGCTCACTTGGAATTATTCACCTGTGTACATATTGCTATTATTTCCTAAGCCCTAAGATGACTGCTCCAAGGGTATATAAAAATACTCTTATAGAGCGAAGAAATTGCACCAGATAGCAAATGTTTCAAGTTTCATTCCCAGCTCTATATCTTAATTCTTGTTCTGTATAATCAAGTCTCTCATTATATGTCTTCAGCACTATAGATAAGCATTTCTAAAATGCTGCTCGACACTGTATTCGGGGTTTTTTTGTACTCTTAACACTTTTTTGGCATTGCCTCTTTTCTGTGTAAAAGCCATGTGGTTTTGTTTAACATATTAAAAATCCACAAATTCTCTGGTCACCAAATCTTATTTTTGAACATGTTTCCTTGTGTCACAGGATGTATCATGAGCTCATTTGTTAAAATACTGGAACTACTGATATGCTACTATCTAGTCCATTAGCTTCTGTTCTGTGAAAAGAATGTAAATTTTCCACACTTCTCTATGTTTCTGATATTCATCGAAGGGGTGCTGTGAGCCTGCAGCAAAGACATTGGTTGGTTTAGAAAAAGCTAGGCTGAAATGAAGCAAAGACTTACCATCTGGGCAGTTCACTTCAACATTTTTAATTTTCTATTAAGTGGGCACGTGTATTCCTATCATTAATTCATCTAACTTTCAGCAACCATTAGACAGTGATAGCCCTCCAGCTAAAGGAATGGCTGACTGTTTGCCAGGATGTTGTAAGCATAAAGTATTAACATAGAATCATAGAATCATAGAATAGTTTGGGTTGGAAGGGACCTCAAAGATCATCGAGTTCCAACCCCCCTGCCATAGGCAGGGACACC
>VZTY01025151.1:141875-211430 GCA_013400935.1 Turnix velox | reverse complement strand
ATATTATGTTAAAAACTCTTCCCCTGCCTTTCTGTAGGACCCCCTCAGGTACTGATAAGTTACTATGAGGTCCCCTCTGAGCCTTCTCTTCTCCAGGCTGCACAACATCTCACTATCTTCACCACTATTCTGAGCTACAGCACTACAAATTATGCTTTTCCTTTTTGCTTGCAAAAAAAAAGTATATACACAGGAAAAGTGGAAAAGTTAATTACAGTATTGAAGGAACTAATTAAAGCTACTACTGAAATGTGTATTTGTTGGTTGACAGAAACTTAAAATGAAGCAAAAAAACATCAATGATTTCCTGTAATAAAACTGCAAAGTACATATCACTACCAATTCTATGCATCTTTTCAGTACTCTTCAAAAACCAATAAATAATGTATTTTCCTTTGGACATTACTTTGCAACATAATCTCATACACTTGGAGTTTCTTGTTTGTGTATGTCCCCATACAGGAGTGTCAAGTTCAATCCTATTTTCTGGCATTTTTAGGTGAAACCATAACCAACAGGGGTAAATGGAGGACATCCTTTAAAATAAAGCAGAAAAGGAAAAGGACACCTAGGTAAGCCATATGCACCTAGCAATTTACTCTTATGATGAAACTTCAAAGACAGTAAAGGAAGAGTCCTTACTTGTATATGCAAATGTACACCCTAACCGATAGCTAGAGCAATCTATTTTCAAACTTGCACATACTTCTTTTCATCTATAAAAGAGATGCATTCATAGGCAGGGGTGTGTGAGTTCACAGTTCTAACAGGTAGAGCTTCATCATATTTTTTGTATAATCAGTCTGATCATCCAACAGCATTGCATCCAGACCTATAGACTATAATCATAAACATAAGGATGTATCACAAGGTGTAAAGCTTCCATGGTAGTTAGTGAAGGAAAAAGCAGTTTTTCCTGTACTTGTTACAGCTTTATGTCATCAATAAAAATTTCAGGAACAATCTTGTTATTGTATATCAAAAAAGCTTACTGTCTGCTCCTTGATGTGTTTGGATATTAATAAATTCTGAAGTAATAGGTAACTAGACAAACTGTAGAGACCTTCAATGTCTTCTGACCTCAGGGACTTTCTTGATAGTGATAATTAGCTTTAAAATATTCCTCAGAGATCTTGAGATTCAATGCTTAACTATGATAGCTTCTGTACTGCACATGGCAGCTTTTCAGGGCAACTGGGAGACTAGTCCCTGAACAGCTACAACCTACTTTTTGTTTCAGTTTGATAAACAGAGTGGTTGCCAGCAAAATCTAACTTATACATTAGCATAAATATATGGAGATCTGAAAGGGCTGCTATATACAGCACATGTAAATTATTTACATCTAGTCAACCCAAGTGACTGCAGACATTGTAAGAAGCACAGCTGCTGCTGGTGCTGGAACCTTGAAGCTGTTTCTTAATGTGAATATTCATTATTACACTCCTGGAAGACTGTAGGGGAAAACATAGTCAATAAAAGTATAATCTGTGTTTTGTAATCAGTAAACAACATAAGCAAAATAGTATGTGGAGGATATAGAGCAGCTGCTCTTTCCAAATGAATGCCTGATTGTGAAATATTTAGACCTCAGCACTATGATTTCCTTAACAACTCTTTTTCTTGTTATGGCAGTTTGGATGGCCTTGTGCTTTATTTAGAATTTTTTTCCCATCTCACATGGTACCACAAGGTCAAATGCAACCAATCATGGAGCAAGGAATTCAGATAATGAAACTTAAAAAGAATCACCTACATTTATACAATGTTTCTTACCGCAGAGCATCACAAGACATTGTAGTTACAGCATATGAAGGAATTTCCCATTGATACAGCAAAATATACTTACAGGATAGGTAATTCGTCTGCCACTGACACTTTTTGGATTGATGGAGAGACATATAATAAATGCAGCACTGTTTGATTCTTGGCCTTCATAGAGGAGAACAGTTGTCCAAAAGCACTGCATTCAGCAAAGCATACTTCAAAACCTCACCAGTAAACGCCTAAATATTGTAAAAGTTACCATCTAGGAACTCAGGACTTGTACTCAAGGAAGGCTTCTGACAGAAAAAGTGCATGAAAACAAGATTTTCTTGCACAGAAGCAATTCAGAAATTGTGATTCTGAGCAGGTAGATTCTTAAACAAGGTGTAGTCGCTACAGGGATGCCAGTGAGCAACAGACATTTGTTTTCACACAGCAGCTAGCAGAATCTGCTCTATAATTTAAATTCTTGCTCTTAGAATGTACCATACCTTTGAACAACTCAAAGTGCCTGCGTTCATAAATACAGCAGCCACAAGTCCAGACTTTTTAATAGACTTGTTAATTTCATACTGTTCTTCAGAAAAAGATCTGGTCTATTTGAGCTATACCGACTCTGGCCCAAGTTATAAATACAAGTAGTTTTATCATGGTAACAAAAAAGATAAATTTTAATGCTTCAAATACTTATTAAAGCCTCTAAGATGAATTTAAAAAATCACTATTATTTCCAAAACTTTTTGAAAATTCATTATAGTGTTTAAATAATATTTTATAGACTTGAATGAGAGTGCCTATACATTGCACAGACAAATTGGAAACATCATCTTCTAGCAGAAAATATTAGGGGTGCATGTAATATTCTTATTCAAAGAAGATAATTTTTCCCACATAACTTCAGGTATTGCAGTGATAAGGAATTTTTATTTATATTTGCAGAATGGAATGAAATTCCTTGACATTCTAAAATAACAAATTCAGAAAGTGTCATATGTATGGTGTAAACTGCTATGTGAATCTTCCCTGCTGAAAAGGCAAACTGCACTGCAAGTACATGTTGATGTTCACCATGAGAAAACTGGAGTGAAATGTTAGAACATCTAAAAATCATCTGATCACAAACTACAACCTTCAGGCTATTTTTTACTGAATTAGGTCATAGCTTTAGTTTATAAGGAACCAACAGTTATTTTCATCAGACATTAAATTCTGAAAGATAATCAAATTCTCCTGTTGTTGACATTTCTAAGAATATCTTTCACAATGGTGGATAATTCCTGGTCATCACTTGACACCACTAATTCATAGCTTCATGATAATACTTTCATATCTGTCAGTTTTCCCCTGCTAAGTTTAAGATATAAGCATATCCAAAGCAGTGATTTCTCAGTACCTGTTATCATTCTAATCATATCCTATCAATGTATAATGTACTTGCTACCCAAAGTATTTGCAAAGAATAATAGAAGGTCACAAATATAAAACAAGACAGAAAGGGGTGAGGGAAGCTACAAATAAGTCAACTAATCATCCTGGATCACTCTGTATGAATTCCAGTACAGTTAACAGTCACTTTCTCCTTTCCATTCAATGGAGGTGTTGAATGTCACCTTGTGGCTGTTCAGAAGTCAATCACACAAAACTACTGCTCTCCCCATCCTGCTGGGAGTCACTTTTGTCTGGTGTTATTCATTCTGCACTAGACATTGGTTACAAATGCAGTTTCTGACCTATGCTAGGAATAAAGCCACACTCATCATCATCGAGAAACACATTAACAGCTTGACATGTTTCATGAGCAACAGGCTCTACATGCTACTGAGGAACAATGCCAGATGTTCCAATAGACATTTAATGGCCATGACATTTCATTTATATTTATTTAGCCATTCAAGGGAGTTAGTACTATAGATAATTTTTAAAATTATTAGAGCATATAAATGCTCCTCTTCATCTTTTGCTACTAAATGATAGCAGCGTGAAATGTTTTATATAGCTTTAAATCTGCTGTATCTTTAAATGTAACACAGAAATTTAAAATTAATAAATAATGGGATTGACTTGCCTTGACAAAGAAATACACAGTAGCTCTCCTTTTTCTTTGCTTTAATTTTATAGAGAATAAATGCTCCAAGGCATTGGTATCATAAGGAAAATACTGGATGAAAATCAGAAAGGCCACTCAGCCTGAATATTCTATAATGAATTTTAGAGAAGCAATTGAGGCCTTTCACATTTTCTCTCCTTACAGTTACTACGCCATTTGGGAGATGAGAGGCTCAAGTTAAAGCATTTCACACACGTTTTCCTGAGGGGATATGTCCAGAAAACTAGAAATACTTCTTTATAATGTGAAACTCTGCACACACAATTCAACAGTTTGATTTCTTTTTTTTATTATTTACTTCAGGATCTTATAAAGTCCATATTTGGATTAGCATAACATTTTTTGCCATTTTCTACCCACAATCAAGTAATGACATAGCTACATTTGTTTCCTGAACCTTTTCAAAAGAGTATAACACACTCCTCTAAGGAATAAACAGTTGTCAATCATAATGACAGATAATCTATTAAAAGATATAATTTTAACTAATTTAATTTCCTAACAGAAAGCAAATATTTAATTATAAAAATTAGGTAATCTGTTCCTTCTTTTTTGTCTTAGCCTTATGTGCTTTGTTTTAGAATTTTCATTTACTGAATAATAGTTTTTAGCTACTTGTTCCTTATCAGCAACTATCCTTTTGTTATCTGCCTTTTCTTTAATCTTCTGCACTTGCTTTTATTTCTACCTTGCCCATCCCTGCTTTTCCTTCTCCACAGATCTTGTTCTCTGATTTTCTCTACAGAAACTTTCTCTGTACACTTTAAAAGTCCTCATTTTCATCCAGATGTTCTAAGCATATGCTGAGGTGCCTTGTGATTCAAGGTTTTAAGAATGTTAAAGAATTAAAATTCTCCTAACATTCCTTCAGTACAGATTATTATAGAGAAAGAAGCTGAGAGGTTCTGACCTCCAAAACAAACCAAAGAATGCCTACAAAGGCAGCACTAGAGTTTAGCCAAGCCTTATTATGCTTTCACAGTTAAATAGGTAACTTTTTGATGGAATGTGACTAATCAGAGATAATCTGGGTCAAAATATGAAACACAAAGTAAAAATGCATTTGAGTGCAGAAATGCAAAGTAAAAGAAATGTTAAAAGGTAGCACTAGATGTGGCTGTGATCTTGATCTAGTCAATATTAAAAATTATTGTGTCAGTTTTGTCTAAGATAACTATCAACAGAGACACGCCTAGTTTATGTAAGTGCCTTCAGAGTCAGAAAAAGTTAAATATGAATAAATAGGGCAGAGATACAATTTTTTTTTTCTTTTGCTATGCACAATAAAGAAAACTTAAAAAACACCATGGTTAGACCAAACTGAATTAAAAACATGGAATTATCTTTCAGGTATATGGAACTACAAGTTTCTATATGGGCTGGTCATTCCAATGGCTCAGATCTATGTCAAGTTCTAAATTATCCTTATCTGGAAGATAATCATATTTCTTGTTGATGAAAATGAGGGGTCCTTGGAAGTAAATTTTTACCAGATAGGATAAAACTGACAAAGAAACTCAGCTTTAACTACTCAGATATGTAGTACATTTAAAAAACTTTAGTATTTTGGCTTAGTGAAGAGAAAGAAATTTATTTTAAATGTAGATGAAGCCTCAAGTATAATCAAATTTGAATGAAATGCAATAACAATGTAATTGTGACCCAATTTTTTAAATAATTTTTTTTCTGCTTTCATAGCTTTTTACCTCTGCCAATTTAGCACAGTTAATCAAGATGTAGGTTGTTTCGTTAAAATAACAAACAACAACAACAAAAAAGTAATGCTGTAGATGTGCTTTAAGATGTAGGTTGACTGAATCTCCCTGCAATTAATGACTGAGTTCATTAAATACCAAAAAACAATAGAAAATGCTTCCGAGAAGCAGTGCAAATTTGGCAGATGACCTTAACCAAAAGAGCAGTTACAGCTACTTAAACTAGTCAAAAGGAAATATTTATGCCACTCATGTTGAGACTTTCAGATTTCTGCTTTGGTTGAAGTCACAAGCACATTCGAGTAAGTTAAGCATGACCTTAAAATCAAGTGGAAGAGCTAGTGAGATCAAATTCATTGATGACAGAAACACATCAAACCTGCACTATCCACTACTAATTTTTATGCAGGATTTGCTCACCCACAAATTAACTGTACTGTGTAAAGTACTTGTCATGGAATTATTATCATGCAGTGTGGGTCATTGCTGTTAGATGTTGCACATCCAAGACGAGAATGTTCATGCATTAGAAGTGGTCTGAGGTCTAATTCTTTTTCCATGTTTGCTTGCTCTGGGTTTGACAGTTTAGGTTAACACTTTCTGTAATTCAGATTAGGAAAAAAAAAATTAAAAACTCAGTTGGTAATTTCTCAGATCAATCAGCAGTTAATTAACAATCTAGATGGAAACACAGAAAAGCTGTACTACATAGTGAAACAGAAAGTGCCAAGAATTTCCAAATATAATCCTGTTTGCAGGGGTTCTTTTTCCCCAGCTAAGTTGTTTCTGAACAAAATTCATTGTTTTTGCACTGAGAAATACCTCACAGCCATGTTCACTTTTAATTACAGTAATTTCTTATTCAGACTGATGCTTTCTCTAAATGACAAATTCGTATTTTGAGTGATGAGTGATTTTGAGTGACTGAATGATTGCAATAGTCTACTCAAATTCCCTATTCAAGGTTGTTTTCCTATTTGCCTTCTTTCATATCTATCTACTAAAGAAAACAAAAATAGATAAGGGATTTCAGTTTCACACTTTTTTCATTTCCATATAAAACATTCCTTATGAATATAGTGGATCCTGGGAGTTATACTTTAGATCTTTACATGAAGGCTTCTAAGAAAGCCTTCATACAGGAAGAATGTGTTCATTTTCTCCAGAGTCCATGAACATTGGCTGATTTTCTTTAACATTTTCAGTCAGATAGTTGCGAATGTATTTAATAAGGACTCCTTAGAGAGAAACTTGCATCTATCACTTTTCAGATTCATAGTTGTTTGAAGAAAAGACCACACAGCTATTTAAATAATACTGAGGCATGTGCTAAGGACTACTTATACCATGTCACTACATGACACAGGTGGCAATCTGCCCTGTGCTGTCAAATGTGTCTTTGCGCACATTCAGAAACATGATTTTAAGCACACTGCATTGTGCACTCATGTATTGCTTTGATTTGCATTTTTACACTACCTTTTCACTTCAGACTTCCACCTATAGACCCCATGAATACCCTGTGAATGTGCCTTTGCTTGGTCTCACAGTTGCATGTCCTTACAGCCTTGTACTATGCCCTTTGAACATTTTGCTGACATAATCCCTGAGACAATCTTTTCAATGTCCAAATCCTGTGTCTTCTCATCCTGTCACAGTGCAGCTTCAGTTTCTAGGTCTGCACTAAGATTTCAACCACCGCTTCACCCTCCTACAAACTTCTAGACTGTTGAGTTTATATTAGCACTAGAGTAAGGTAAGCAAAAAAACCACCATTCTGGTATCTAATAAATGTTACCCAATAACAATTGTGCACAAGGCTTGGCATTCAATTAGTCTATAGAATTTATATACTAATTAAAACAATTCCAATGAGAGTCAAAATTACAAGAATTTTGTCAAAGACCACAAAGAAGAAGGCTGAGCTGGTATAGCTGAAAGGTATCCTTCCCCTAAGGAGAAAAATGGTCATGGTTGTCAGTATTACTGGGGTTCCCTGATGCGCAGAGTAGGTGCCCAGGGGTACCCACCACTTCTCTTACCAGTAGGCCACTAAAGAATTTTCCTTTATATCTCTCAGGATCCCTTTAGAAGGCACTTCGTATCCTTTATAGCATTTGCCCTCTGTGGCATATTTTAAGATAGGGAAGTTGGCTTATTTTTGTGGCAATGACCTTCTGAGGTGACTGGCTGATATCTCCTATGAAAAATAATAAACTAATGCGGAAAAGTTTCCCAAACTCTTTTTTTTTTCCCCCTAGGTTGTTATCAAAGTTATTACCTCTAATTTTAACACCTAGACCCAGAAGCTATTGGTAATAAAGTTAACAGTCCATGATGGCTTTTATGCACAGTTGGTTGACTACTCATTCCTTTTTTAAACTAAGTGGAAGAAAGGAAAGATAAAAGAAAGGAAAATCAGTTTTTCCTTCTCTCATGTGAATGCAGCCATGGGAAACAGTGCTCCATAGGCCACAAGACTTGAATTAGAAAGGTTAAAAGCTGGCTTCAGTAACCTCACTTCAGAGCACGTCTGCACTTTTCGATTTATATTCTTTCCTCAGTTTGCAGAAAGCTGCCTGAGAGCACCAGCATCCTTTGATCTCCCCAAAAGTTGCTTGCCTCTAGATAGGGATATCACATGTATCATCATCCCTTTGTTCCTTTCACAGCATCCTGCTGTTTTGGTCTTTCACTTGTTTCCAGCACATCTTTTAGAGACACAAACAAACATGTCCTTCCTAACCAGCTCAGCAAGTTGGCCTGTTTGGAAAGTCTCTCTAAAATGTTTTTTTAACATGTTTCCCAAGGATGCAAAATTGCTTAAAACAATGCTACAGGTGGTCAGATGAACCATTCACAATAGTCATCTCGAACTAACATGCAACCACCTCAAGCCTGGGAAAAAAACCCTGAGAGTAGAGCATCTCTTGAAGGGTAATTGTCCATGTGTGTTCCCACTATGAGAGATCCACATTTCTGAAAACCAGAATCTGGGTAGCCTACACCTTGATGTGCAGAAATTTGCAACTCAGTTTTCCCATCCTTACCAGAGAACACTGTCTGCAATTATACCCTGATAATCACAGCTACTGAATTCTAAAAAAATTTAAAAAAATTCTTCACTGATTCAATACTGCTAAATGCTAAAATGCTTAGCAGAAAGAGCACTTAATTAAAATATCCATGACTTTTGTAGCTGAAGTGTATGTTAGGCACCCAAAGCTATACAGAAATATTAAACAATGTGAAGATGTGGCATTATTCTGACCATGTCTGGAAAACACAGGAGTGCTCCATCCCACAGCCCTCTCACCAGGACATGAAATCAGAATAACAGGTATTACATACAATTCCCTTACACTCTTTAGTTAATGCTTAAGAAACAAAAGCTTGCCCATGAATAAATGTAAAAAGAGCTTTTAAATTTCAGTATTTCCTATAGCTAGACTCATACACTTAGCTTCTGTGCTCTAGTGAGAAGCATCTAGTATCTGGCTAACAGGAAAAATAAAAGAGATGGATGATGAATAAAAAATTACATGATAAAATTTTTGAGTGAAATTTTGACACCTAGATCAAAATTAGAAAAAAAATTAGAACAGAAAAAACTAAAATAGAGCATGCTTTCATAGAGTCTGAAATGGCTTAGCTAGCTATGAGCATTGCTTAAAAAGTAAGTTTTCCCAGCCTCGTATCACAGAATCATAAAGTGTGTTGAGTTGGTTGGAATAAGATGCGGTTGGAAAAAAAGCATAAGATACTCTCCACATCTTCCATCAATTAAGAAACAAGATATTTATTAGAGAAACTGGGCATTACTGTTCATTGCAGATGACAGTACACTCACTTCCTCACCATCAAAAACATAATCTGAGATATTGATAGGAATTTGACCCGTCACATAATCTGAAAATTCTGGCTGTCTGAGCAAACTTTGTTGCATGTGATAGATACAATATCATCCCTGCACTTGCATGGTCATCTGATGTGGGAATTTATCTATTTTTAAACTAATACTAAAATATCAATAGAAGGTATCATCCTCTTGAGAGGGTCATCGTCTCTAAAACAATTAAAATAGTTCTGTATTAATTACGTACTGCTAAATTTCTCAGATGAGCAACACTGCCATAGATTTCAAGTGTGTTGGAATACAATGGATTGGAAATTGCTAATTCAAAATCTGAATGGAGCTACAGCTATTTGCATGAGATAAGATTTGCAGAGGGTCCACACACTTCTGTTTATCTCCAAAAGAGGAAAAGAATTACTCCATATTTTAAAGAAATGGCTGAATAGTTCTCCTTCCATCTTGCATTTCTGGCATTCTGAAACCTACTATGAGATATACTTCTCCTACCTAATCCCTATTAATTTCCAGTGGCCTTCCCACAAGGGGCTTCCTAGTGCCTTCTATTCTTCTTTCCTTTCTTTTAGTTTAACTGCTTTCCAAATTTTATCCAATGGTAACATTATGGAAGATAAGGGACTAATGATCAATTTTTAAAAGATTATAGGGCTTAAGTCTTTGAGATAGGACACAATAGTATGTACTATGTAATTTTATCTGTGAGACATCCATTTTCTATCATTATACTACACTATATAAAAGAAAAAAGTACACTGTAAGTACAGTTATTTTGTCAAACAAAATGCTTAAGTATTTTTAAGGGGAGGAAGGTGTGCAAAATCACATTTTGTAAGGCTTTACCCATGCAGGAAAAATGAAACTAAGCCCTTTTAGAATATTGTTTTAGTTGCAGAGAGGTAGTTGTAGGATGTCTGAATGCATACAAGGCACTAATTTCCTAATGATTAGTACAGTTTCATTGGCAGGCTTGGCTGCAGAATCACAAAGCAAACATAAAATGCAGCAAATTAGGAGAAGATTTTTATTTTTTTTTCAAGAAAAGAAACTTTAATGGATGTTTTGCCTGAGGAGCTTATTTTGAAGCATGCAGTAAAATTAATAATGGTCTTATGCCATGCCATGGTTTATACAGCTACACAGCAGATCCGTATTCAGGTCTAGGCTCTGCACATTCAACCCTGGAACTAAACACATCAGAGCAATGAAGGCTTTGGGTTCATTAGGCAGAGACAGTACTTGGGGCGTCTACAAATATTGTTGCCTCTTAAGCAGTCCATCTTCCCCCAATGACTTTAAGACAGCTTTCTCAGTAAATTCAATCACGGTAGAATTTAGCCCATAATGAAAATGAATGAAATATGACCAAAAAAAAAAGGAGATTGGGATTTTTTTTTAAGATAAAGATGGAGTAAATGTAAAATCAAGAGGATTTTTACCAGATGTAACTGATCACCATATTCCTCTCTCCTAATTTAAACAGGTACAATGAAACAACGCTGCATGCTCTAAAGACAAGTAAAAGTACCCTGCCAAGAGTACTGATAGCAAAGCACACCATTCAATTTACAGTCTGTAATAATTGCTAGTCTCTGTTCTGTAATATTTTCATGGCAAACTGACATCCATATAGGTAAAAAAAAAATAAAAATCCTGCTTTGATAAACATCAAAGAAATAGCTTCCAATCTGATTTCTACAAGTGACTACCCACAGTATACACAGGGCAAACATCAGCACTGAAAGGGAAACAGCTTTCAGAGGTGATACTTAATCATGATAGTCACATCATTGCATGCTCATTTTACTGTCTGCACAATTGAAACATAAGGTCTTATGTATAAATGTATTAATATCTGTCTCAAACATTGAAATGAATGGGTGGCATGCTACAGAAACATATTCATTTGGGATACTAGAAAACCTTTCAGGAAAAATTGCTTATTAAAATAGGCATTAAAGATGAAGAATTACTTTCTTGTCATCACCATTTTCTAATGTATCTTTTTTCCATGAACTCAGATCCTAAGTGTCATAGAATATTTGATGTTTTTTACAAAGAGGTATGAAAAGTGCTGCTAGTTTGGCATGGACGAACTTGTTCATTGTTGTGTTAATGCTGACACATCCTCTACATGTTTGATAGATTTTCCTCGAAAAGTTACATTCCTCAATCTGCTGGATAACACAATAGTCCGGGTAGCAGAAATCACTTTCTGAATATAATACTGTAGTAGCTAAGAGAAACTGTTTATTTGTGTTCCACTTACATCCAATGGGAATGAATCTCAAAAGATTCTACCTATGCTGACAGAAAAGCCATTGTGGGTAGAGAACAGGAGAAGCATCGTCATTGGAGTGTGTCTGAGAATGCCAATGATTATCCAGGTCAATACAGTCAAAACCAGAAGAAAACTTCAGATCTCCTTTTTGTGTCCACACGCCTTTCATTTGTCTTGCTACCCTGGTGGGCCAGGGGCAGGGGGGAGATTTCCTGTTCTGGTAGCACTATTGCATTCTCTCTTCTTATAGTAATTACTCTGTAGATAGACTGGATTTTGACCTAAGGCCCTTTCATGCCACTCCAAGAGAAAAAAAAACAGAGTCCTTTAAGTGCTTGAAAACAGCCTGAAGTCCAGTCATATACAACCACAGAGAATTACTAGCTAAATGTTTTCTAAGCTGAGGGAAGAGATGAATTGCATTATATCTAAATGGAATAAAAATACTAATAAATAGATGCTTTAGAGCACAGATGGCAACAGAAACAAATATCCTTGCAAATGTTTTCCTTTAAATAGCTGATTTAAACTGAACATAAATGATGATATGATCATATTTTAAGGACAACTGTTAGTTAAATAATTTATATGTTAAATAGCTATGCCTCAGACAGGAATATGTATTCTTCATGATTATTAAATATTTTTATTGCTCTCTATGGCAGACTAGTATATGATCACTAAAGATTTTATGTTACTCTCTGCAAAAGTTAATTTTTTTTTTTAATAACTTCAGCATTTTTATTAGTACAGTGAGATTTACATAAGATTTTATACTAAAAGCACCAGCAATATACAATGACTACTGAAAATACACTGGAGTGGATTACCATGGATCCCCTTCATGCACTGGCAGCATACAACTAAGATCATAATAACAGCATTTCCACCACCCTGCCAACATACAGAACTAAACCACATGCTTCCATGTAATAATAAAGAATTATAAGATTAAGAAGCAAATGAAGGTTAAATCCTAAAGGTCTTCAGAGACCTCTGAGCTGCATATTCCTTCTATGAAGCTTTTATCATTTTTATTCGCACAGAAAGATGAAGGCTCTCTTCATTTAAATGAGTCCCTGTAATGAAATGCCTGCATTTTCACACCACTGCTGTAAACAGAATGTCTGCAATGTGCAAGCCTATATTAAACCTCATCCTTGGATTTATAGCTGTTTCTTGAAGCAGCAAAAATAAAGCAATTTGTTCATGCTGTCAAAAAAACCAGAAACTTGGCTGAAAATTTTCAAAGGCATGTTAATGTGAAAAGGGGGTTACTGGTAAATATATGGCAGAGAAATTTTCAAAAATGTTGTTATTGGTCCACGATTTAATTTCCCATTCCTACTTTTTTAACAAAAATAGAATTTTAATAGAATGATGAAAATAGGTTTTCTTCAGAATCACATACAGTGACATGAAGAAATAATTTAAAGTTTATTTGAGAATATATTAACCTAGAAATTTTTGTCTTTTACAACTCCATACCTATTTACATTTTTACTCACATATATATAAAATTTCATTTCAGAGCATGTACATGCACGACCTAGTATTTGCTGGTGTACAGTTGCTTCTCAGTAGACCCTACTTCAGTTTAAATAAAAAAGTTTGTAGCACAGATACCTTAAGGAGTTTCTGCCCCTTACTTTCTATTATTCTTAAAAATTGTTAGACCTTACCATCTTAATACTCAGAAATCATATAGATTTTTCTGCTTCAAACTACTCAGTATTGTCCAGAATCTGACCTAAGGCTATGCAGCTGCCAACATGTGTATGCAAGATTATCATTCCCTGCATCCTTCTTCCCTATGCTTTCCGGTTTAAAAATGATTAAACTTTTTAAAGTTTATTGGTGAATAAACTTTACCAACATTGGTAAATATTCACAAATATTTACACATCAGTAACTTACTTATACACAAACTAAGCAAGATTACTCACTGTTTCCAATATCTCCTCATCATAATCACTTCTTCTGGCACATCAAGCTAAAGAAATAGTGCCATGAGGTCTTGCCTTAGATTGCAGATCTGGCCTACGAAGTTTGAGTCTGAAATTCACTCCCAACTGGTCCTCCCCACACCCACCACAAGCTGATGATACTGAAGTACCTGACACAGACTAAAAAAATATCTGTGTTATCTGCACTTCCACTGACACTTCCATTTTATGTAGGATTGGCAATTTAAAGAAACAGAATTCCTGTCTTTGGAGAGTTTCTATGTGAAGTTACATTAGCAGGGTGTTATGCAAATCTGACGTTACTTCTTCAGATACTGTTCCTACTCTTAACACAGACCCTTTGGTTATGACTCTCAAAACTGAAATTTTCTAAAGTATTTAATTGAATAGTATTTTTTAAATTATTGTAACTATTACACAGTCTTAGTCCTGACTCTTATTCTTCCCAGTGAATAGGGCTGAGAAACAAGTTGGAGCAATTCCTTAGGTTGTTTACTTATCTTGTCGTCAACTGCATCAAAAAACCCCTCAAAATGCACCAATAGTCAAATTATGAAAAATACTTTTTCCAGACATCTGAAACTACAATGCACAGTATTTCTGTTAGAGGCTTATAAACTAGTATTTATAACCATTTCCCCATTGTCTGGCACACAGTATCATCCACAGGAAGAGGTTAACCTTCCGTGAAAATATAATCTCTTGGTCCTGTGCATTTGTTTGGGTTACAGAAGCCTTCTTTGAAGTTGGCTGTCATCCCAGTAAACATGTATTTTTTAGTTCAAATTAGACATTGCTAGTAATACACAATGGTAGTAAGCAGAGGCCACACATAAAATCTTTGTGGGGGAATATCAGGGTGAAGTAGAACTACATTAACTCAGTAAAATCTTCAAAAAATTTCAATTTAAAGACATTTTCAGGCCCCTGTTGTACCTAAATGAAATCTATTCCATTCTGAAACTCACTGCACTTGAGCTGACATGCCACTACTGGTCAAGCAAATTTGAAAACATTTTCATTTATTCCTGGTAGTATTTTCAATTACAGAGATGCTATCATTTTGAATATTCTCCTGCTATAAAGATTTCCCTCAGGGATTAGAGAGGAAAGCCTATTAAAATGTGTCTGCATCTTTTTAGCAGACAAGAAAAAACTGAAGAAACCTGGAAAGACTAGAGATCAAAACTGAAGCAGAATTTGGCCAAAGAAAGCAAGCAGGTAGATCACCACCAAATAGATATCCAAATAACTCCTTGAACATTCTATTCTTTGTTTTTGGGATTCTGGCTAAAACTAGACAATTTTTTCATACTTGCCTAAGGTTTCCAGATATCCAGCACCCTGTCTGCACTGCTGGATCCCCTGGAATCTCAAAATTACCCCCTGCCCTTATATGTGTATCAGGTCTTTGCTTCTATCAAGGCTGATATCTCTAAGCCACCGTGAACCCCTGTAAAAGAGCTCTACAGAAGTCTCTCTACATGCATAACAAATCTGGTTCTATTTAGAATGTGTCTAATTTACCAGATATGCAAAACGTATGTATACTTGTGCGGGTGTTCTGACATTTCCCAGAAATACAAGCTAATTGCTGCCTATATGTTGCACACCATATAGCTGCTTAAAAGAGAACGAGTGCAGAGATGCTTTAGTGACAATTATACCTCTACAATACAGGTAATGGTGATAGACTAAGTAGGCCCTTCAGCTCCCCGACGCGCTGAAGGGCTGTGGTGCTTCCAGTTCTCTTCAGGGGAGTTCTGACCCAAACCAGACATAAGAGCTGGCAATAAAACTAGCTCAAATACACAATAGCTGGTACAATTGAAGGTCATGAAGTTACAAAAAAAGACTATTTTCATCAAGCACCAAATGCAACAAATATTGAAAATAAAGAAATTAACATGAGCAAAGCAATGACTGTCTTCCCCTTACAGAATCAGTGGTTAAAATGAACTTTCTGATTAATTTTTCACCAGAAAAGAAAGAAAATCTACATAGGAAAACCAGAAGAAAATTCATGACCATGGTCAATCTGAGCCCAGGTTAACATGCTTTGGTGATTCAGAAGATGGAACAAAGAGGGAGGGAAAAGGATGGCAAAATTAATTTCAAGAAATTTCAAAAAATCTTTGTTTAATTTCAATAATTTAATCTGATAGTAGAGGGAAAGGGAAAATGTTATTGTGACTTTGTATTTCAACATGTTCAAATTATTCATTGAGACTTGAATTATAACTGAATTTCACTTTGCTGGTAGCAAGCAAGCATCTGTCCTGGCTGTATTTCAGGAAGTATGTGTACAGTTCTGTTCCCCAGCACACAGCAACATTTGTATCTTGGAAGTGATCTAAACTCTTCTATTTAAAGGGACTGAGTGCTTTCAGCTCCTATTTTTAGGATTTCTGAAGAGGACACAGTGGTCCTCCATAGCAAATACTTCTAAGCAGCATTAAGTCTTCAAACTCAAATACTTTGACCTCTCCATGAAATATTTAATATAATCCAAATATCAGACTATTGATCTGATTAGAAGCTTTCTTAAGATTTACACCATTTAAAAGGGAGAGGGAAAGAACTTTTATACAACAAACACGATACAGGGAGGAATTCCTCATATGGTAAAGCAGACTCAGTTGAAGATGATTTGCAAATGTTATGTGTAAATATTAATGCACTTTGACATTGAATATCGCATATCATACATTTTAAGTGTGTTTTAGTAGCATGGAGGTTTATAGTGAGATGATGTGCTGGTTCATATGCCTATTTTCAATTCAAAGTGCAGTTTCATTACGAGGAGCGGTAGCATAAAGCTAAGCAGTATGAACTTTTGTGAATTAGCACCAAATTGACAAGCATCCTTAAGACAGCCTTTAAATTTGGCATGTGGACACCAAACAGCTTCATAAGCCCTACCTGTTTTTCACTCTTTTTTCTACAGTTCCAACTTTTCATTGCCCAGGCTGGCCATTGACTGCTTTTAATATGGAATGGTTTTCCCCAAGCTTCATTTTGCAGTTGCCTTCATTAAACAACTAGACATTAAAACCTTGTAAAATTCCTTCAGTCTTAAGAGTACTGCTTCCAGTATTTTTTCACACTGTTACTACTAACTCTACTAACTCTTTACAGCTGTAAAAACTTCCAAATTCAACAAGAGTATAGAAGATTCATAAGCCTAAGTCATAATGACATAATAAAGCATCTTAAGCATCACAGGATTTTTTTGTGACACTGAGAGAGTAAGTATTCTTATGGGTGTATGTGCTAAGAAAAATATGGAAATTTCATTCAAGTTATCCACTGATTAAGTGGTCAAACCCAGGTACAATATCCAGTCTGTGGTACAGAAACGAAATCACCACAACTGCAAAATTATCTGTATAATGCTGTTATTCCAGAGTGTGCTTCCATCCTCAGCTTCTGAAGAGTTCCATAAATCTTCAAATTTGGACCCCAAAACCTTGATCTTCCCATATATGGTTGAGGTCATTTTGTTTACGGTGCTTTTCACCGAAAGGTTTGCTTTGCCTCAATTTTCTGCAGCACTTGGCAAAAATGAACACACAGAAGTTGCTGAAGATGGCATCAAGCAATAAAATCTTGTTTACAGGGAGTATAGTAGTTCCTCATATGTATATAGCTACCTTGAATCTAACCTACTTGTGTGTATCCCTCAAGCAAGAGTACATGCTGAGGAAGATCGGGTTGCCTTAGTAACCCGAGTCCAGTTGTATGGACTTCAGAAAGACTGAATAATTTAATCTTTCTGAAGTAGCACTGTGCATCATTGTGTTACAGTACTTAAATATCTCACACACAAAGCAGATACATTTCTAAGTTCACTACATACACTTTTGAGCTATTCTCATGCTATGGATTATAGAAAGTGATGCTTGAGAAAGATCTTTTTTCTCTTTTCTTGCCATTTTTGAGTCTCACAGTTGACATCTATTAAAAAACCTAACACTTACTCATCACTCTTTTTTTGGCTTTGTTGGAGGGGAACAATTGACAGTGTTACGGAGTTAAAACTTCTGCTCCAGCTGTGCCACATATAGTGACTAATTCAGAAAACTACTAGTTAACTAAGATTAATCTTAATATCTGATATTGTTGGAACACGCAGAAAACCTGAGAAGGAACAATGACAACACTTGTCCAGTACACTTATTACTGTGGCCACACTTATTACTGTGGCTACACAAATTTCAAGCCCAAGTTGTACATAGTATGCTATTAAATTGTAATAATTGAAAGTTCTAGAGAAAGGAATCTAATGATACCCAATAGAACAATTTTAGTTCCTTGAGAATATATTTAATTAACCCTTAATCATTTTCACCTTTATGACACTGGAAACACTTCTAGGATTTGATTTACAAAATTATTATGCCATTAATAAGAGAAATGTTATTGACATACCAAAATCCAATTTAATTACTCTCTTGATTCCTCTAGAGGCAGAGAGGAGCTTGCAATTTTCTGTCTCTATGTTCCATTTTTAATATTGTGAAATAGAGAATACCTCCAAGTAAGCCAGAAATGTTGCATAATTGCCACTACATGAGCTACAAGCACAACTCTAACAATGTTCTGGCTAGCTTGAAAGTTTCACTTTGTCTTTTTCTCTATTAGGTATCCCACTTAAAACTTATTTATGCTTGTTGGAAATATTTTCACCTTCAAGAGCTTCTACTATTACTGTCAAAGACTTTCTATTATTTTGTTTTGTAAAAGCTTAGTCTGTGACATATTTTAGAAAATGGATATTATTTAACTATGTTAGGCATGCATAGCTCATCCAACTGATTAATCCAGAATTTGTTTGTTAATAAAGCTGAGCTGTTAAAACCTGGAAGAGATGTTGCCATCTCCGTAACATGCTCCATAGCTCTAGCTGGCATAACATGTGCTCCCATTGTAGTATCACAGGAGCCTGACTGCTCAAAGTGCAGTTTATCTTCAATAGGGTTCCAAGAAGAACAAAAGCTAAGAAAAAAATGCTCTTCATCTATAGCCAAGGTTCACAGGCAACACTTCTTACTTTCCTTGCTCTTTTACAGTTTTTAAGATTCTCCAAAACAACTCAATATTTCAGTATTTTCAAGACTGATTGCATGAAGTCCTAATTCCTTTGAAGTTCATAATACAAATTAGAGCACTGATATTTGTCACCAGAAATTCCAGACTTTCATTATAGAGCGATATCGGATAAGATTAGCTGAACAAATTGAGAATTCTTCAATTAGTTAATTCCGGAAGCTTGCCCTGCTTTGTAATTTTGTGCGCAGCTATCTTTATTTCTCTTGTGTACTGTGAGACTCTGTGGCAAAATAATTGTAGACTGGTACTTTATCAGGGACAGATTTTTTAATTCTCAGCTACTAGATAAGGAAATCAACCATGTTTTAAAGTACTCTGAGGAATTCTCTATCCCTTTCTTAATAGCAGGTTGCACATTTATTGTTAGCTAGCAACTACTAAGTCATAGCTGGAAAAATGAAATATTATTTTGGAAAGTACAGCTAAGTGACATGGTCACTGGCTTAATTAAGCTTCTTTATTTTGTAGATATTTTTCTCAGAACAGTAACATTAAAGACTGATCTCACACTCTAGGTGTCAAAAGATCCAAAAAATAAAGTATCCATAACAGTTAGATCAATTAATAAAAGTTAAAGAAAAATAGTTAATAAAATTGTTTAAATTTATTTTTTGTATAATACCAGACTCATAATCTGAACAGAGATAATGTGAATATCACTCTCTGAATTGCATTCCAGAAGAAGGAAAACATTATGAGAGGAGAATGACTATCCACTGTCAATACCATATGATATTTCAGAAAACTGTAAAAAGTCAGTGGCACGGATAAGGAAAGTAATAAACACTCTTGTTTTCTATACATTATAATATGTGGAGGATTTGTTTTGTTTTTCTAAATTGGTCCGTATACATGACATTAAACCAAAACTCTGCAAACCTCAATATGCATTATGAAATGACTACTCCTTGTATATGGGCTACTACATAATTGATAATTACTTTTTCACAAAATGTAAGACTTGTCTCATTCAATGAAGGGATACACTCATTTCTTCAGAGTTCTGCAGTGAAGGTGGCGAACATTTATAAACCAGTGTCTTGAATGCTGAGTCAGTATTTAGCATAACCTCAGTGTTATTTAATGCACTCGCCAAACACCGCACTGAGGAATCATTCAGTTCCTCTTGGAATTTTTATGTCAAATACTTTAATATCCAAGTCTCTCATAAACTTTAATGAATAAATTTTTACAGTGCTTAGTTTCTACCATCCCTCAATAACAGTCAAAATCTGTGTGTTCAACCTGCAATAATCATACATGTTTTGGTCCCAATTATGAAGACGGTAGAAACATTCACTTCTTTCTGGCTCTCAGAGATGGCACAAAAAGTCATGATTTTTCATAATCAAGAATCATGTTACAATGACCTGTGACACTAGTAGATGCCTTCCATCAGGTCTCAGGAACACATGTGTGTCTACTTGTTTAGATATTCCTTGTCCTGATCTTTTTCCAACAAAGTCTTTTGAGAGTTTCTCTCTGATCTCAGGGACCTGAGATTGCTGAAAGTGCTAAAGGCTGGTCTTGGCAGCAAAGATCAAGGTAAAGATGATTGCGTACCTCAGTCTCTGCCATGTTCCTTGCCATGAGGTCCCGTCGCCCTATTTAATATCAGGTCCATATTCTCCTGCTCTTTCACTGCTGTTAATCCAGAATTTGTTTGTTTTGCCAGATGAAATCCCGAAGAGGCCTTGGCTTTCCTCTTTCCACCCCTGCATGCATAGACAGCATCTTTATATCTTTCCTGGGCCACCTCACCCTGCTTCCAACTCTTGAACAATCTTTTAATGTTTGAGCTTTATGAGAGTCTCCCATTGCCTTTTGTCATTTTTGCATGGTTTTGGTATATGAGAGTTTCTTAGTTTTGAGGCAGTGATTCTTGGAAACAAACTAGTTCTGGGGCCTATGGGATTCTTCCAAGCCAGGCTAATGACTGCTCTTTGGAAATCTAGGAATGTGTTCCATCTTTTTATGTTGCCCCTGACTCTAAAGAGCCTGAACTTCCTGGCCATCACAATACTTTCTTGTTTTTACATCTGAAGTCCCTAGCTCCTTGATCACCTGAGTCATAAAGTAAATGCACTCTAGACATTTAGATGGCTCATGCCCTTCTCTGTTGCCCCACGTGGAATTATTGGGAAGGACTCAAGTCCTTCATTGGTCTAGTTTTAGGCCTGTGAACATGAGGCATCTTCAACTTGTCTGAAGAAAGCTTCATTTATATTCTCCACCTTACCAGGCAGTTTGTAGTACACGCTCATCACATGAGACTTTGGTCTGCCCTTTAACCCTACCCATAAGCTCTCAGCTGACTCATCACTCAGTATCTGGACAGAACTCCACAGCTTCCTATCACACTCACTCCACTCTTTTCCTCACTTTCTTGTGAGATGTAATCTCTTTTTCTCACCATTCATAGGTCCTGGCTCCCTAGGCTGGCCAGCTTGGAGGAAAGATACTTTTACCCCACCTTGGCAGGTAGATTCAATCTCAGCCTAGCAGGTCTTATTTTAATTCCTTGTCCAATTGTTAATAATCCTGATATGCAACAGTTATTACATTAACATCCAAACAGATTTAAAATAAAATCTAACCATCACCTCAGATAGTCTTAGCTGTTTTGTATGAACCCATTTTGTAATATTGAAAGAGTTCTCCATTTTGATTTTGATTTTTCTTGATAAAGTCAAAATGAAATAGGAGAACTTCTAAAAAAAGTTGTAACAGTGGTCACAAATGTCAAACTCCTTGTCAGAAGAGACTAAGTGGTGAAGTTCTAACCCTTCAGAAATTATTTTAATGTAAGTGTTGACACAATGTTAGCTGTACCATCACAAGTACAACAATACATTGTTCCCTTACAGTAACAGGCAGTGTTGAAGCTGCCTTGCAATTTGGCATAAACATGTAATGTAATGTGACAATGTTATTATGCCTGCCATTTTCTATGCCACAATAGCAGTATTTATTTCCACAAACATGTCATTACGTTTACTAATACGACTATACTTAAAGACTGCCTGAGTAGAAACAGATGTAAACTTATAGAATGCTGATATTCTCTTACAGTTCTGTTTTGTTTCACCAGAGTAATTTTCAGCCCTACTCTTCTAAAAAAGCTGCATTCCCTGGGAGGATAGCTTTCACTAGATAACCTGGTGTTAGAGACAGTTCTTGGTGCATTTTCTCAGAGGATTTGCATGTAGACATCCATTTGTAAGAACAGCCATTAACTGTCCTTTTAGCACAGTCTTCTATATAATCCCATTTTGTGAGAACAACTGCTACTAATCTGCTTTACACTTATCAAGATAACACTTCTGTCTATCACTTCTAAAGAGCACTGCTGCCCTGAATCTCTAAGTGTCATACCACATCAAAAGAGAAAATGATAATCTGTATAGCATCTTGGGGTCAATACTTCCTCTGACTTGCTTATCTCCCATTAAATAGCAAAGTGCAGCACACAGAATGTTTTCACCTGTGCCACCAGAGGAGTACAGTCTACAGGCATTCCACACTCACTCTAGTGGAGTACTGAGATTTGCAACTAAGCAAAACTTCCATCGATGAAAGTGTAAGCATTCCTGACTACAGCTGTGAAAATGTAGCCTTACTCTTGGCTCCCAGTTCATTTTCCATTGGAATTAATTCCCTGAACTTCTTCTCTCTAGCTGACAGGCAGGGAACACTCTTGGAGTAGGAACGAATCAACCTGCCTCACGTGGTGCTTATTTAGAAAGAAGTTTAAAATAACTAAATAGTTTTGAAAAAACCTTTATTTAAAGCTGTGCACATTTTTACCTGGAATAGAAGACTGAAAAGCATAGGAGCAATAACTTGCTATCAGTGGAAAGATAATACTGCACAATGTATTAGTAAAATATATTATAACACTTCTTTCGTTGTTTCCTCTGAACTCTCTGTTTTGGAAATTAAATACAAGAGTGACGCATGTGAAACATTTATATGTAAAGCCTAGGAATGATCCATGTCAAATTTTTGAGCACTGAAGTTGCTATGGAAAACCTACTGAAAAGCATCAGCTCAGATGCAGCAAAGTAATTTGTGCACATTTATGCAAATTGAAGACGATACAAAACTGTGAGGAGTGGTTGATAGACCAGATACACGTGCTGCCATTCAGAGGGATGCTGACAAGCTGAAGAGGGGGACTGACAGAACACTATAAAACGAAGGAAAATGCCAAATCCTGCACCTGGGCAGGAATGACCCCGGGTACCAGGGGCCTGACCATCTGGAAAGCAGCTTTGCTAAAAAGGGACCTGAACATCGAGGCATACACCAAATTGACATGAGTTAGCAACGTGCTCTTGTGGCAAAAGCAACAGGCTCAGCGCTGAGGCCACTCTGCAGCCCCCTGCTGCCAACGTCTGGACACAGGCATCCAGTACAGGAGGAATGGGATGCAAACCTTCATAAAGCAGCAGTTTTAAACTGTTTCTTTTATGACCACCAAACACATTTTTAAAGTGTTTAATCTGGAGAGTTGGAATAAAAAAGATCTCTGCCTGTGAAATTTTGATGTCCTGAACAGATAAATGCTGACTTGGATTTCAACTTCCATCAAGCAGCATTGCTCCATGCAGAGGAAGCATGCTCACACACTGCTCAGGAACATGGCTAAAACCTTCTAAAGGGAATTTATTTTTCAGTAACCAGGTGGTATTCCAGATCTACTGCTGAGATAGTTTTCCTTCACAAAGGAATTTGTTTTATTTCAGTGGTACAAAAGCTTAGCTTGTGCTGTGCAGCATATGCAAGTTACTAAAACATGCATTAATGTTTAAGCATTCCTCTTTCCCATTGTGCTCTTCCAAAACACAACAGAGCACCTGAATGACACCGAGATCACATCATCATTTGTCTTCCTTTATCTCACATATATCATTATGAAAAATCTCTTGTTAGATTTGCGTCACAGTTTTTTGATATCTGAGCTAATTCGAGGAGCAAAGATAAAGCAGAAACCAAACCTACGTCATTAACAACACTGCATTCTATTGCAAAATGTGCACATCTATGATAAACTTACATTTCATGTTTGTTGTAAAGCAACATTAATTTAAAATATACTTTTTTACATGAATGTTTTTCCAATGTGTAGTAAATGCACTCTTTTACCATTATCAGAAACAGTACGTTGAGATTTATCTGATTGTGTGCAATACAGTCCATAATGTCATGCTACAAATGAGCCTTCACTGATTGGTAAATATCTTTCTTATATGAATTCATCAGTTCACCAAAGTTATGCAGTAGCTATCATTTGAAGAACTCATAGAATATTCCAGGTCCAGACATCAGTTATGACTAAGACAAATTTTTAAACAAAGTTTTTCCTTTCCTAGATGTAGGATACATAACATATTTTTCAGAATTTTTAGTTACTTTCAGAAAAAAACAAAAATAACACAAGAACCAAAATTAGAAAAGTAAAATAGAGACAAATATTTTTCTCCTGTAGCAGCTAGGGAGCTGAAATCTTTAAAAATATAAGTGCAGCAGCATCACTCACATTGTGGGGAAGGGCAAACTCATATTTATAAACTCCAAGTTTCGCACCAATTAATTAGCTTATCACATTTGGTTTTTACCCTGACAATAACTTCAGAGAAACACACTGAGATGAGTTCGATTCATAGATTTCAAACACGTTCAAGAGTAGAAAAGACAAATGTGTAATTAATGTAATTATGTATAATTCATTTTCCAGCCTTGTGCTAAACACAATCTGATCCTAAATCTTTTTAGATTACAACTACACTGTTATATTAAAGATTGTCCAAGAAGGTTACACCCTGCAACAGAGTGAATAACCCAGAAAAACCCAAAATGCTTGACTAAAAAGTAATAGCAACACTTCCTACAATCAACAATTAATTCAAGTGCTTAGCCCTAAAAATTTCAACTTCGTATGGATATAAAAGTGTGTCACATTTGGATATTTCAAATGTGATGAGTGAAAATGAAAATTCAGTAGCTCACTTAAATCAGTTACCATATATCATTAGGGCTCCTACATTACCATTCCACTTTCACTTTGGCATAATTCTATTTAGATCAATAAAGCTAGATTGGAATAAAACTAGATTATGACACTGGTGAGTCAGGACCCTTATTTTTGACACATGTAAGCTTTTTCTGAAAGACCAGATGGTTGGTGGATGTTCTGTAGTTTTATTCAGATGAAATTTAAAAGAACTGAAATATTCAGAATGCTTTTATTATTGGCATGCTTAGTGTGTCACCTAAAGAAATCTACAAAGGGAGATAATGAGCCTTGTCAACTGTTTCACAGTAATTATAGCCCTCATGATATAATGCTACAAAATTACAATATAGCTTAAGATAATAAAATATAAAAGGTTTTTTCAATCAGGAAAAAGACCCTAGTTGTAACATTTATATAGGAAAGAGATTATTTCAAACAGGTAACCATCAGTATATTAGACATGCAATCAAGTGTAATGAAATCAAACTCTGCTGGTACTTGATACTGCACATTGCCCAAAATTTATATTGCATATTTTAGCTATGTTCCTCCCACAAGCCTTACAGATTTTCACAGGATTAATCTCAAATATTAAAAAAATACAAAGCTTCAGACACTAGATTCAAGACATTGCCTTAAAGCTCCACAGCCTTCAGAATAGCATTTTTCAGAGTACTTACGGTCGTTGCATAATGGTCCACTAAAGGAGGTCATACTACAGTCACAACTGAATCCATCCCACTGCTGTAAGCACACTCCCTGGTTTGCACATGAATCCTCTTGGCACGTTGTGCTGGGGCCTGATGAGAACACACAAAAGAACACTTGCACTTTGTCTTCCAAAGAAAGATATTTCTTACTGGATCACATAAACTAGAGTTGCCAACATTTCAAATCTAATGACCAAAGAGTTTACCAGGTAAAACACACATAAACTTGCTGATTTTGTAGCAGCATGTAGTATTAAAAGGATAGTTTTGCTATAGTTTTAAGACTGATACATCAGACATAAAAACACACATACAGAAGCAGAGTTATTCCATGTATAGTGGGAATGCTGAGTTTACTGCAAGTTATTTGTTAATCTCATGCCAGACCATTAACTGGCTACAATGTCTTATAAAAACTTCTTATTTTTTCCTGTGAATACATTTCAAACAGTGAAGCCAGATGTCACAGAAAACAAAACTCCGGGAGACGAAAGTAAGGACTGGGAAAAAAAGTTTAAAACAACAAAAAAAGAATGAAGCTATGCAGCGTTTTTAATCCCACAAATTATTTTAAATGATTTAGGTCTGAATTAAAAAGGAGCTAGGTATTTTTTGGAAGGAATGTTGGCAAGTACTGATTCACATGCTTCAGGGATCCCATGCAGGTTCCTTTTTGGAGGGGGAAATGCAGATAACCAGACTACTAATGAAGTAGCATGCCAAGATGTGACATAAGCATGAAAAACAAAGCTATTCTATTCCTAGAGAATCATAACTAGACTACTGAAATATAAAGAAATTTGAAAAGGGATGATCAAAGCACTAAAGCAGTCACTATACAGACACATTCAAGACTGAAAGCCTTTATGCAAGCTATGCTAGAAAATAAAGGTTCACATAAGCCCATTGTTTTGGAGGTATGAAAGACAAATCTGAAGCAAAGCCGCACACTTTAGTTCTGAAATGTACAGAGCATTTATTGCAGAAATCCAACTGTGCATTGGGGGTTTCAGTCTTGTTTAATACACACAGGGCTATCTACCTTGCAAATCAGCTTTCATCAATGCAACTTTGTCAGCAAAATAAAAAAAGCAAAATATATTAAATGTTAGTAAGCAATATTGAAATGGCAGCAAACACAGAAAAAAACATTCAGAATAAAGTGCATGCTGCTGTTAAAGAGAGAAAGAAATGCCATATAATGCAAACAAATTAATGCTAATAGCCATAAATCTTCAGGCAAGCCAAAATAAGAAAGCAGTAATTTGCCAGTATTTTACTACAAATATAATGGTTAATTGAGCTGATGACATGTAATGAAGGAAAATTAAAAAGTTTTTTTTTTCTTCCTCAGATAGATATGAATGCATTAGTAGAGTAAATGCATGGCTAAATCCTGACTACCCATTTGTCATGTTTGAATGCACTGAATTCAAGAATAATCAGCACCACTGTACACTCCAGTCTGTCTTTTTTCTTGCCCTTTCCTCATGACTTGCGAATGAAGACTGAAATTCAGACCATGAACTACACATTACTCTGAGCTCACATACACATTTCACAATGACTCTTGACACTACAAGAGTTTCTGGGATTATAAAATTGTCCTAGACTGTTTTGGAGAAGGCACAGCCATACCTATTTGAAACTATCAGTGCTAGTGGGATGTCAGAGCAAAACTGGTCCAAAGAATATCTTAAATCATCCTGCAGAGAGAAATCCACTTAACCCTTCTTTCACATTATAGCTCCTTCAAAGATTTCAGAGAGGGATTTTCTTTTGATTTGCCAGTACTTCAGAAAAATCCACATCAATATAACTTAAATCAGTTCAATGACCACTTGCTTTAAATGAGGCACAGCTCGAGCTCACTCTTGAATCAGGGCCTGAACAATCAACCTGCACAATTAAGAATGAGGGCAGCGTACACTGCATCCCTTTTCCAGCAAAACTATCAAATGTTCTATTTTTCCTGTTCAAATAATAATTTTACCTGTAAGTGATCTACAGCAGTAGGCAGATAAAGGAGAGAGATTTCCTTTTCTTTGGAATTTCATGCCCAAAAGTTTAAACATTTGGGCATTACATCACCCTTTCTTGAGCTGGGGATTATAATGACAGAATCCCGTAGCTGACAAGACACATTTTTTTTCTCACCAGATTCTGCTACTCGGAAACTTTACAAAGATGAAGTGAAAATATCTGTAGGTGTTTAAATGTTATATATTCATGCATTTATTTACACTTTAGTTATGCAATGTTAAATTTCCTCATCACTGCAAAAGTAGAACAAAAGTCACAAGGACTTAAAAGTATATAAACTGCAGGACCTGTAGACACTTTTAAAAGTGCATGTTGAAACACACATATCTGGGAAAAATAGTGATACAATCGTCCTAAAAACAAAGGTATTCTGCTTTTTATAAAATTGATTCTTAGCACTTCCAGTTTATCTATAGCAGTCATTATCCTAAAATTGCCATCGAGCCTAGCTTACAAGTTAGAAAAAATGGGGTTGTTTTTATTTAAAAAAAAAAAGAAAGAAAAACAGCTGCAGACTGGGTAATGCTAGTAAATACAAAAATAGCTACCATAACAGGTCCATATTCTCCTATCTGCGTTACAAAACTAAGCTATTTCGTAAAAATATTGCAATAGACTTTCTCAAGCATTCACCTTCTAATTGGTATTTCAAAATTGTAATTTATTCACTCTTCACTGCAGACTTTATAATTGACTGGATTCAGTTTCTCATTTACATTCGTATTATGTGAGGGTTTGCACATCATATATTACACAAAATACACTATTAAGTAGCATGTACAACATTTTACTATATATATTGCAAAACCAAAATCCATACTTCACCAACAAGAATCTTCACATATGTTGATATTTTCCAACTTTCCATACAGTTCATTTAACACACAAATGGTAGTATATATGCACAGTCATGCACAGTGCATTTTCCTCCAAAATATATTAAAACTACTTTTTAATCATCCTGTATGATCTGTTTTATTTAAAAAGCATAGAAAAGCATGATGAATTTGACAAGAGAAAAATAGGGCTGACACTGATAACCATGGGATTTGCTGTTAATTTGAGAGGTAGTTACAAAATTTGTGTTTCCAGTGGTTAATTTCTATCTGTTCAAGCCACAGAAAATTTGTCTAACAGGACAGACTCAGCCAAACGTAAACTATATTGAATGACAGTAAACTATATTGAATGACAGAGAACAGAGATATCTGCCTGTGGTTGAAGCTTCAAAATGTAAGCCTCACAACTTGCCACAACAATCCTATGTGTGAGTTTGCAAAAATGTTCCAAATAAAGATTTTTTTAACATGTACTCATTACAGAAAACATGTTGAGAAATATTAGTATTTTAAGAAAAAAATCCTAACTGATAAAGTTAATTATTAGTAGACAATGGCTCCACACATTCTAAGAGAGAGGAGAGCTTTCACCTCAGGTTTTGAAGTTGTTTCAAATGACAAAGATGAGGAATTCCATCCTATAAGAATCTGAAAAGCAGCAAAACGAAGTGCCTCACTTTTCAGGAAAGATTCTGTGGCAATATACCTTAACAAAGACATCAGACATCTTTTGGCTTGTGAGTAGTGGTGACTAATATTTATTATTTTGAAATGACTTCTGCTGCTGTATCCTGAGTTCTTCACACTCAACATCTCAGAAGCCTTGCAGAGCTTGCAGATTGGATTGCAGTGTTACTGATGCAAAACTGCTCAAATCTCTAAGGATAGAGACAATAAGGCCAGGCTGGACAAGGCACTGAGCAACCTGATCTAGTGGGAGGTGCCCCTGCCTATGACAGCTGTGCTGGAACTAGATGATCTTTAAGGTCCCTTCCAACCTAAACCATTCTATGATTCCATACACAGCAGTAGAGCACTGGGCAGCTTAGAGACATTACAAGAGAATTCCAGGAGGCAGCTAAACTTGTGACTTAAAACACATTTTAAAACAAAGATGTCAGAACATCTTTTTTGTACAACTGACCTGTGGTCTGCAAGCATGAGTCTGGTATGGGTCAGAACTGAAGTAAATATGTGAGATGGAAGAATTAACTTGCATGAGCTTAAGCTGAAATATTGAGAGGGAATATCACATTCCATGCTATTAAACATTTTCCTTTGTGGGCAAAAGACTTTTGATAAGCAGTTCTCTGGGAACCAAGTAGCACATCTGGTTTGACCATTTTGCTTGTGTCAGATGGTTTTGGTACTGGAAAGAGCTGACTCTCCACCAAAAAGCACAACATTTATACAGCTTTATTAAATTGTTGGTAGCTTTATTAAATTCACTGATAGCTGAGTTGTGCCACTGGTTTAAAAGGTGAAGTTGCACTACAGGCCTGTGGCAATATTTCTTTGAAGTACATAAAATTCATTTAGAAAATTCTATAATTTCAAAAGAAGCTATGAAATGCTTAATGGAATTAAGGTGTACTTTGACTCTGAAGGGATGATGCAAGAATGGAACTTGCTAAGAACATTCAGAACTCAGAATCTGATTTTCTAAACTCAGTAACAAACAAATTTATAGACATTTTTTCCTTTCCTGACAGAAAGCTACAGAAAAAATAGTTGTGAATTTTACATATTTTTATGTGCTATTAATAGCATTTATACTGTTAACTAAAAGGTACAAGGAAAAGAACAAAGAAGTTCCACCTGTATGAACGCACTGTAGGCACAACAAAAAAAGGTAGAATTTATCCACTGGAGAGCTTTATCTCATGAAGCTTGAGGGACTACACCAGCTCTCCCTGGACATTTTCCAATGTGTATTTGCAAGCTTAACAATATTCATATCAAAAGTACCAGGATTTCAACTTAAAATTCTACAGTGAAAACTTACATGTTTTTCAGTCCAGAGAAGAATGGCACTTTAAAGAGGGGAGTACGCATAAAATCAGTCATAGCCTCAAAATTCAGAATTGTGTGAATAAAATATATATGCAAGGATAGAGAACTGATTTAAATTATTCCATAAATCATAGTAAAAATAATGTGGGATTAAATGACAGCAAGAAAAATAGTTAGAGATTGCTGAATTACAAATGCATCTATTTTTTTTATCACTTAAATTCCATTATATTCCAGATGAGCCAATAAAGACATAAAAATGTGAGATAAAACATATTTGGCTATTATGATTTCAGATAGGAGGACTCATGACAAAAAAAATCTCAGGAGTGAGCAAAAATAGAGAAGATGGAAGACTTATCTAAAACAATTTCATAAATTAGCCTTGAATTAATCAATTCAAAATGTCTGTTTAAAAATTTAATTAATTAGCTAATGCCTCAGCATCGCTAATGCCTAAGTGTTATGAAGATACAAAGGACTTCATTGAAGCTAAATGTTGTTTCTATAATTGATTAAAATACAACGTAACTAAACAAAATACATGCAAAATCTTGCCCCTGGAGAAGAATGGAACCCATATTAAGCATGTAAGGAGCTAACTGTTGCTCTTAGATCAAGCTCTGTGCTGACATACATGTCTCCATAATGCTAAAAAAAAATGCAGTAATCAGTAAGATCAATTACAAACAGTTAAAGGGAGTATTTCCATGTATGGAGTGTACCTATCAATAAAGCACTGCAGGATTTGCACAATACTTTCACTATGATATATGTAAAAAATAACCAGCATATTTAATACCTTCACATCCTCTTTCTATTTGCCCGTTGCAGAAGAGAGCATCTGAGATTAGATCAGGGAGGCGTCCATTCAAGTCAACTGATGCAAGACAGCCTTGGAATCCCTCTTTTGCATGCACCAGTTTTGGCAATGACTTATACATTTCTTTGGCCACTCCTCCAATATACAAGTCACCTGTTAAAGAGAAATGAATATTAGATACAGAAAAACATCATGCAGAATCTTCAGCCTGAATAACAAGTTTCTCAGAAAAAATTCTTCAAATGAAATGTAAAAAACATCATATAGGATAGGAAGAGACTCAGTTTTTTCACATGCATATGTATACTTCACATTTGCATGACTAGCTACTTCGAAGTACCTGGATGTGTCATTTATGCACCAGCTCATTTATGCAGGAAACATGCATCTATTTGACAGAATCTGCATCTTACAATCTATCTATCCCTGTTGCATGTTGCTGGGAGAGCCTGACCACAGATCTTTGCTGCTATGGATCATGCTAAATGAGTAAAAAGTTGATAAGTGGAGCACCAAGATCCACCAGAAGTCCATATAGCCAGAATCATCTATTTCAAAGCACACCAAGAAATACAGGGTTTAGAGACACATCTAATGAGATACTTAGGGATGCTGCTCTTAAGCAGTGAAATGACTGATCTTCCCCAACAAAATTCAAACCCTGTGTCCATAACGTAAGAATAGGATAAACTAAATGCCTTGAAAGTGGCAATCTGCACAATGAGCAAACAGAATTTTATTGGCAAAAATAATTCTGATGACAGACATAATTAAAACAGCTCTCTGATGACCCTCAGGCAACATACTTAGTTCTGAAAGCTAATGCTTTTCTTCCTTTGAGTAATTCATATGTTATGCTACAAGGACATAACTATACTTTTCTCTCTCCCTCATCTCTGGCTGTGCCCACCTTTCATATTTAGTATCTCTGGCTGGCAGAACAGTGGTGTTTCAAGTGAACACAACCTACCTTGTGTCAGACTGCAGATTTAACTAGGTGCTTTCTATACCTATAACTGCAGAAATGAACCTTGGCCAGAGCTTTGCTTGGCCAGAGAGGGGAAGAATGTGCAGAGTGGATACAACACTAGCTAAAAGGCTTCAGTCCTTCTCCTGGAAGGCAAAATGTGCTTGATTCCTTCAATAATAGACAAAATTAAACCATGTCTTTCTACAACTTGCATGAGTTTTCTGTCCTTCTCTGTTATCGTCTAACTCAGGAAAATCAGTCATCTTTGCAAGCTCAGGGTTCTCAGCATGCCTACAGGGCAAGCCCTTACAGGCGCACAGGAAGAGGAGAAGGTGCTTATGGGAGTATCTGACTCTCAAGCATCACCTGGTGACAAAATTCTGTATGGTTAAACCCTCATTTATGGCATATTTTTTTGTTAGCATATATTTCCAATAGTCATCTGAATGTACATTCTAATCTACATTGTGCTTTCCAGTACATTACCCAGCCTGGATGACTGTGAAGCTACAGGATGTACCAGATTCCTGCATCACCTCAAATGCAAAGTTGTTCATTTCCTAAGTGTTTACTAAGCTCTGTAGGCAGATTTTATAGCAACAGAACTCATATGTACATCATCGCTATCCCATGTGTCTATTTTCAATCTCCCCCTCATCAGTACAAGTCACAGCCACACCTTTTCCTGGTTCTCCTGACATCCTTGCTTGGTTGCAAAGGAGTGCTATTTAGTAGTGCTTGCAATGGTTTGCAGTCTGCCTGAAGGAAACTGTCTCCAACAAATGTCTAACAAACCTAAAAATGTTTAGTTATTATGCACCAATCCTAAAACTAACAGTATTTGAATTAGTGAAATAGAGATAAACTCAAAAGCATATACCATTAATCTCATCTTCCATCTAATCAAAAGCCTTACCAACAATTACATAATAATGTACTAAGAAACCTCAACCTTCTTCTGTTCCACATAGACAATTTGAAAAACAAGATATTGCTTTCATCTAGAGTTTTGAGATACAGTATGAATCTCAGAAGCATAAAATTGAATATAAGAGATTAAAATATGGTGATCCTCAGGTTCCCACAAATGGGATGTAACTCTTCCACAGGAAAAAAACCTGTATTTTATAACCAGCTGAACCGGAAACAAAGCTAAAACTCGTGCCTCATGATAAAGGCTCTTCGCATTTTTCTCAGGTTGAACATCTAGAAAGTAAAACCCTTCAAGGTTTCCTGAAGTTCTGTGCTTTCAGTGATTAGCAGCAAACAATACAGAGAAGTTATTCACCTCAACTGATTCCAACAGACCTGAAAGAGGGAAACTCCAGACAGCAATGCTAAGAAAAGCACACCTATATGAAATAGGTTAAACATGATCTATTGGACATGACAAAGGCAACATCTCCCAACTTGCACAATGTCCAACCAATCATTTCAGGTTGATCCTTCAAGCATACTGAGATTACTACAATTATCAGTAACAATTAATGGCTAGTAGAAGTCGAGGTCAGTGTGCCAGCATATGAAACTGAATGCAAATAATTAATTCCTGAAAATATACACTCACAAATTTTCAAATAGGCATCATATATGCAAAAGTAACACACATTCAATTAAGTCTGAATAAACCGTAACTCTACTGTTTATTTTCAGTTCCTTTAGACTATTAATAACTAGAACAGATCCTTATATGCTACTGAAGATACAGTTTCTCTCCAAAAGTGGATGTTCTTCCTTCATGTCTTAATGCGCTGCTGGTTTCAAATGTACTTTCAGATATTCTCTTGATTTCTCTTTTGTTTTAAATAAAATTTTGCTGTCTTGATTCCCATGTCACATGGCACTAAATCATTGCTACAGCTAGAACAGCACTGCTTTGGCAGTGGTCTACAGCAGTATTATTTCCCCAAGAAAGATGGATAGCTCTAGCATGACATGGTAGATTTGGAAATCACAATGGGCATCTTTGCAATTCCATTATATGACACATGAAAATACCAAGAAACATCTGTCTGTGCTGAAGCTGAGGTGTCAGGCACACTTTTCTCCAAAAAAGCTATTTCAAAATGATAAAGCATATAACAGCATCTTCCCTCAGGCAAGCAAAGAGCAATTGAAGACTTCAAAGACTGAGAAATACCATAGGGAATCCTAATTCTGAAATAAGAAAGTGCTCACTTTCTTCAAGTCCTTCATAAAACAGATGATTGGCTGTTAGAACAAAAGTTGGACAATGAAGTATCAGGTGGAACTATACACAAACCCAGGTCATGGCATTTATGAGGCAACTGAAATGTGAAAATAAATTGCTCCCAAAAAAGCTGAATATGCATTGAGTTAAACACAGATAGCATCTTGATCTTGAATCAAGGGATACTTGCTTAAATCAGGTAGGCTTTTAGATGTCTATGACATTCAGTGAAGTTATAGCAGCTTACTTGTCCTCAATGACTCTCTTCTCCAATGTACAAAAGCACCCACATACCATTTCTTTTGTGCAACAGGTAAAGTGATAACTTGTCTTTCAGATGTGTGGTTTTGACGCATACTTTAGAAAAGTAATTGAGTAACAGGTGACTGTTGATACTAGAGTCTCTCCCCCCTTTAATTACTTATGATTAACTTTACTTTTTATTCCATAATTAAAATATACTTGTTCCTTTAAAATTTTAAATGAAATAGTTCTCTTTTGAATAAATCAAGAAGGTTGCTATGATAATAACCCAATGACAATTTGAATGACATTTGATAAAGTTAAATGATACATCCACACAGCTCATGTAGCACATACACTCCAGCATATAGGTTTCTAGTTCTCCCTTTACATTACCAAATATGCATTTGCTGTGCCATTCACAGGCCTCTTTGGTGAATTTTATCTACTATTCGTAAAGGCACATAAAAGAAGACATGAGCATGTAAACTTAGTAGTTTATGTCCACTTATTCACTTCAAAGAGTCCATTCTGTAGCTACAGTATTGATTTGCTGTTGAAGTGTTTTGGGTTTGATGGGAATTCTCTTTTTTATCTTTTTGAAGAAAAGTAGGCTTTTCCAATATTTTTCCTGTTGGAGTGATGAATTCCATCACTTTTAGCTCTTTCTCACCTAATAAGGGAAAGGGTCCAACATCTGCTGAGTTAACCATCCTTCCAAATAACTTGGGCAAGAGGCAGTTGTATGAGGTGACCTTCCCCCTTCCACATTCTCTGTACCAATAACCAAGGGTACAGGGAGAATAAGGTAAAAATATTACAAACCAAAAAAAAGGGAATTCAAGGTTTAGCAAGTTATCACTCTTTCAGAAAGAAATATTGAAACTGATATTTTCAGCTCAATTTTACATTGCTTTCAGTATCTTCCCAAAATATCTCATTAAAGATTTTCAAAAAAAGAAACCACCATCACCGAAATGCTAGGACTGTGCGCTTTCTTTAGTCATTCTTATTGGAATATATGACATAGCTTAGTTATTTGTCAAGTGTATTAAACTCTGAAAGTATTTCCTTCCCTTGCCAGATATTGTTCTGTTTCATTGTAATGCTGCATCCTAATCTACACTGACAGAAAACAAGGCAGTAAGAATTAAGAGATACCGTGGACGATTTACAGTTGACAGGAAGAGCACTATGTAGGTTTTTCTTGTCACTGATTTATACAACAGTCCACAATGGAAATAGACCACCTGCTCTACTTTCCTTCTAATTCCATCATACCACTTTGTAACAATGCTACTATCATAACTGAAGACTATGTGCACTTGGTACAAATATGTTTTTGTTTAGAAACTTCTTCACATGCTACTGTTACAGTGCACACTGTTTTACATTTCAGTTCTGCTGGATGTGCTCTGTGCTTCCACTTTCACCTCGTTGTGCTCAGTTTTTATTCCGATTACACATCTTGTCTCTGTTCAGAACTGCTCAATGGTTATGGAAATGTATCTATGTTTCATAAGTGAGAAAGACTTGTGAAAACAACATAGAAAATGTGTGTGTATGAAAAGCAACAACATGACAACATCCATAGCAGCTGAGTCTTCGATAAAAAAGTAGATACTTAAAAGATACTCTCAGATTCCTACCCACTTTATTTCTCTTTGCTTCTTTCCCACACCTTTGAAGACAAGATGGAAAGCACTGATAACAAAAAAGATTAAACATTTTAAAAACCAAATCAGTCTGCTTTTCCAATGGATTGAGATGGGAGTTGGTGATGCATGTTAAATGGTAAATAATAAAATCTAATTGCCATAATAATGTGCGTGGTAATCCATCTCCCACAGAACTGATGCTATACCAATTAATCTGTACGAGGAGGATGGCTGCGGTGGAGAGGCAAAAGCATTCAAGCACATCAAACGTCCTTTATTTCTGTTCTGATCACTTTTGTACATTGAATACACCCTCAAAATAGACAAAATCTAACGAAGCAGGCATTTTCATGGCATAGCACAGTCAGATTTCCCTTCCTCCTGATATTCTCCTGAAATAATTTCCTCCTCTCTGGCCTAATAGTCAACACATGCTCTTAACAGAGCTTGTTTCCCCAAAAGTGAGGAATTTCTTTTTTCAATAGGCATCCTAGTCCTCACTCATCATCAGCTACAAAACTCTTTACCTAGTACTCCAGCCAAGAGTGTCTACGTGAAGCTACAAAAAAGCAGAGAGGTTAAATATCATTATTTCGAATGTAGGTTTCCAGTGGGCAACTTTATATATAATACTACCAACCTCTTGATCAAGACATTCACCTCCAGACCCTGAGGGTATTACATGAAGTAGCTCTTTTGCAAAAAAGACTGCCCAGTAAGAATGCCAAGATCCACGATGATGGTGCTCTCAGCACAGCAGCAGATTCTGAAAACAAGTTTAGAGCCTGCTTTTTAGCTAGGAGGGATGTTAGGATTTAGTGGGATGTATTTACACTAAATATCAAGATTTTTTTTCTAAGTTTCTAAGGGCATACATGTCTCTAGTATTATTCTCAGCATTGCTTTTACATAGTATTCCAGAAGAGCTTGAAAGTGATTCCACAATCAGCAATTGTAAAAACCTACATGCCTAACAGTTGTAGCAATTCAGGCAAATGTATCCACCTATATGCAAGTGACTAGAAAGCATAGTGAGAAACCGTAGGAAGCAAAAACTTTCTCTCACCATGGATAGATATGAAAGACCACTGCAATGTTGTTGACTTCATAGAGTATTTTCTTTAATTTTTATTTAATCCAGGAGTAGGGATTTTTTTCCTCATCTAGTAATTCTGGAAATTGGGATACTATTTCTGAAGGCCTAGCACTGCCAAAATTATTTTCACATTCCGGTAGAAACCATAACTACTTAGAAGCAGCATGGGACAGGTTGCAAAGAGGTAAGGATGAAGGAATTTGCACTTGGTCAGGTTGTCCAATTTCCTATTGTTAATCTGCCTATATATCTTTGCTACCCAAAGAATAGCTCTCCGTTTTAAATCCCTGATTTTTCCCTCTCCAGCAGTACAGAGGCTGTTTTCCTAATTTTATCAGTAAGACAACAGCTGCATTTGCCATTGTCTACTACAACAGGTGACATTAGGAAGATCTGTTTGCTGATGACAGGATTTGGAACTCTGCATTTGGAACAAAGCATCATTTCCGCATGAAACATTAACAGCCCTCTAGCAAGGTCAATACAATTAGTTCATGTATGTTTGAGAAATTCAAGCATTAATTCCTGTTAATTTGTAAAAATTTGCATTTTTACATAAAATAATTTTCTGTGCTTCTTAAAGTCTGTTTTCATAGTGTTAAAATATGAAGGACCCCTGCCATTGTGAGAGACACTGCAATATTAATGTATAATGTAGCAGTAATTATAATAGGCTCAATATGAAACAACAGGAACAAATATTACATGAAGTTGAAAGTCTTTCAATTTCAATTGCTGAAATTGGAAATCTTCTTTATGATCAGGACTAATTTGGCTCATTTTGGCACAGTATGAATAACCCACTTTGACAGGCAAACAAAATACCAGTAGATTAAGTGACTATTACTAATCATCAATGTATATGCCAGGCTAGTAGCTTTGCGAAATCTTTAGTTAATTGCCTTAAAAGCTTACAAGGATGAATTAAGTGCCAAGTGAGTCTTTATGTACATGGAAGAAGTACATTTAAAGTGCATTTGAAAGACCACTGAGGTGACAGCAGAAATTAATAGGATTTAGTTTTCTTTCAGATGTTTCAGACCAGACTGTTTTGCAGAAATTAAAAGGAATATATGTCTGTGTATATGCATACACACATACAATTTTTATACATATTAAAAAAAAATAAATTAATCAGCACCCAAAACTCTCAAAGAAAAACTCTTGAGGAAGCCAGAAAGAAGTGAAAAGTAACACAAACAAAAGATATGAGAGACTCAGGAAGGAATATGATTGATATATGCTGTAATAGGAACAGCATTTTTTGAGGATGCAGTGATATAACAGCACAGGAATAAAATATAACTTACAATGGACTGTAAAATTGACATTTGTGAAGGCCATGTGGAAGGGAATAGCAGTGAGAAAAGCTGAAAGTATGGATGTTGGTCCAAAAAAAGCAAGTCTTAAAGATGTATCAAATGTTGCACAAGCAAAAAAGCCCCTGAAGTCATACATATGAGACGGGTAGGATTTTTGTGATGGTTATTTCCATTTAAAAAGAAAATACAGTTAGCCCAATACAAAAATTAAGATGACTGCAGTACATCCTGGGGTATACATCATAACTAGCAGGTTTGGAACAGGATACCAACCTCCTTTTGTTAAATCTGAAGAATCAGTACCTTTTAATTTTGCAAGTGATAAGATCTGAATTTTTCATCTCAATTTACAAAAAAACTAGAATACCAAAATATTTTAATTTTCTGACATTCTGAGTAGATTCTTGTAACTTTTTATATGTTCACCATTTCACAGAAAACAGGTGAAAATGCTGGGGATTAAAATATAGAGGAAAAAGATATAACCCTAGTAGGTCATTGGATACAAAGTCATAGTTGTGGATGTTCCTCCTCCTTGAAAGTAGATCGTGTGTCTTAAAATATTTAGTAAAAAAATTTGAGACAGAAGTTTATTTTCCCACACTACATGATGAAAACACAGAGGGGGAAGACACATTACAAAAATAATACTCACAGCCTGGGTAAAGAAGACCATTTTTTCTTTGGCAACCGTGAGGAACAAGAGCATGAGTTGAATCCTACTTTCACTTGCATTTCTCAGGCCCCTCAAGACCATAAGAGCACAGAATCAAGTACAGGAAGCAAGAATTCCCCTTCACCCAACTCTTTCAGTCTGTGATGGGCTTGAATTGTAGCCAAGCTAATCATTTGAGTTATATTGAAAGCAGGACAGGGAGTCTGCTCATGAAATACATGAAAGCAAATTTACTGTGTAACTGAATGTTGGCAGGCTGGAGCTGCATTGCCTTTGCTGTTCAGATTCATTTATTTCAAGGGCTATGTGCTAGAACTCCACCTGAGTACACTTTGCTAATTGTCTCTGCTAGAGACAGTAACTTAGTTCTTGGAATCCAAATACAGAACCATTTTCACTCAATGTTTCATCTCCAATTTATAATGTACCCACCTAGTTATGGCAATAATTGAGCTGGAGAATTTAATATAAACTCAACTCCAATGCACCAGAAGTGTGCCAGAGGTCACATGGGAAACCACATCTGTAACAGTGAACGTCCCGTTACATAGCAAAACCTTACACCCAAAAGAACTGTATTGTGGGTATTCTCTCCCATACTCTTATGACAACTGTTTGCTTCCCCAGACAACTGGCATGCTGTGCAGTCTCTTCAACACAATCTGTGTCATATCTTCTTACTGATTTTACTGTGCATTTGCAAAAATCTGCATATATATGTGATATATCTTTCTAGGATTAGCTTAGATTTCAGCATTTAAGAATCTGGTTACCATGTAATTACTTGGAAATGCTGCAGAGTCTGTATTATCTGTACACATTTATATTCCACCCAGTGCTAACTCTAGTTAAACAGAATTATTGATAGCACTAGCAGGAAGCTTAATTTTGAATTTGCTTTCTTGCTAGGGGGGAAATAATACAGGACAACGAATTAATCATCAGTATCTATCAGCAAAGCATATGGGGTGTTTATAGTGTAACACAGATGTGTCATCATAAGAAGTACTGACACAAAATAGAAGAGAACAAGCTACAGGAAAGCATTTCAGCTGAATACAAAGGAAAAAAAAAAACAATTACAGAAGGCAATTTTTCTGCTATTTAGCTGCTGACTAAAGTGTATCAGCTTGAACTACCACAAAAATCCAACAAAAATTGCTATAAACGTCATTATTTAAGAGAATATGACTGAGCAAAATATAATAGAATACATTGAAAAAATAAAAAGAAACTTATTACTATGAGAAGACAGAGGTTGATGACCTTCATAGGCTAGGCCAGCTCAAGAAAGATGCTTACTATATATTAAATGTCAGGTTAGTTATTTTACTGGCCACATTTCCTGGGTAGCGAATTACAGAAAAGCAGCATCTAATAGAATTCACCTTCCATTCTTCAAATCTCAGTACGCTTTTTCATGCTCTTCAGTTTTTTTCCACTGGAATTCAAGGTTAAAAAACGTGCTAGCTACCGATACCATTTTACTTCAAAAGGACAAAAGCAGAATTTTCAAAGTGAAGAAAACAAAGGAATGCTGGATTTTCTAAGTTTTCGTTGATGAGCTTTCTCTTGGAGTGCAATAAGCAGCGCATTTAGTGAAATAACAGTGCCCTCTAGTGCCTTTATTAAGCACATTGTTCAAACTCTTCAATGAATCAACATAACAAAATAATACATTCAGTCTGAAGAGGTAGAATAAAATAAACGAGGTTACTTAGTTATCAGTTCTTAACAAGATTAGATTAGCTACTCGTTTCCAATTAATATAGTTCAAGACGTCCTTCTCACTGCAGAGGGACTGAACTAGATCACTTTTGAAGACCCCTTTCAACTCAACACATTCTATGGTTCTACACTGGAAATCCCCCTCATATTAAATACATATGCCAAAGTAGTACTTATTGCAAAAAATGTGAAAGAATAATGTGGATAATTTACCTTCAGCACTATACACACTTAAATATTATATTGACTTAATAATCATGACACATTTACAAGACAGCAAAAATGAGGAAGAACATGGCAAAAATTTCACATAAAATTTTAAGAATGGAGTGATCCAAATGGCTCCAAATTATAAACCAAGCATTTCTGATAAAGTCTCTTATTGAGAATTATAATGTATCAAGATACAGATTTCAGTCTTCCTTGCAATCTTACTAGCACTTTCAAGTGAAGCAAAAGTTTAAAATATCACAAAATCAAGAATAATTACTAAGGTCAGCTCATTATCTCTGACTCAAAGGTAGTTAAAATAAAATCCAGCCAGGAATAAACTCCTGATTGGATATTAATATCTACTTTAAACAACTTGACCATTGAAATATTGTATTTTCTTTGACTATTATGAATTTTTTCCTAACACTAACTTTTACAAAGAATGTTAAAATACACAATACTTTTTCCTATGAAGTGTATGTTTAAAGTTATATAAACCCTGAAACTGAAATAAATAAACATTATGTATTCAGCTGGTAATATGTATTCATAACTGATTCATTACTGGACTGCAACATAACACTGCTTTACTTACTTGGTATCTTTCAAAATTATATAAAAAAAAAATCTATTTTACCAACAAAAAGTAGGTTTCATGTGGAATACTGAATAATGAGAATAATGTCAAAATGTTCCCCGGCTCTCTAACACAATCATCAGTATTGCAAATCCTTTGCAGTCATACTTGTAAAACCTGGGCTGTGGTTTCTGTATGTCACGTGTGTAACTTACATTCATGTAAAAATCCAAGTTTTCCATAGTTTCTTTCAAGTTCCTTCAGTTCTCCAATTATATTTTGGTACATGTGTGTCACTGTTCTTACCACTTGATATTTCTTTTCCTGTGGCGTGTTCACACCTAATGTAACTATTATTAAACTGGCATTGTCAGCTAATATAGAGATGTTTTGTGTTCATATCAATTACTATCAACTAATGCATTTCACACGGTATTAAATCATTATGCCGCTCTTCACATACATGCTTGATCCAGACTATCATTCTACAGTGACCCTCACTGTACTTACTTTTGAGATCTAAATTTCTGGCTCCTGCTGTACTCTGTGTTGTTATTTTAGTGTCGATCTTTACAGTGTGAAGATTGTTGGTATCCCTTGATATCATTACATTATGCCACTGGTTGTCATTCAGTGGTTTATTAGAACTTCCTTTGATGAGATTTGCACCATTTCCCAAATCGAATACATAGTGTAAATACCTGTAAAAGAGAAAATAATGGAAAAGTTTCCTTTTTCTTTACATAGCACATTCACATTAACTAATATGTCCGATATTTTCAATTTCCTTATGCTCCTCATTAGTGCTGATACAGCTGAAGACCATAATGAATGCCAAATGAGGAAGCAACCTTAATTCAGAGCAATCATCATTCGTTTAGATGAGATGTCATCCCAAGTATCTGGAAAGTAAGAGTACTTCACATACCAACTCATGCATACATATATAAAGAACAAGAGGAAGGCTATAAAACTTGTACTTCTTTGTAGCAAACCCTATAGAAGTTAAGCCTATTCTGCACTTTCATTTTTGCAGCATCTAGCTTTATCTGAAAGAAAAAGGTCACAATCAAGCATATTAGCATTAACAGGGAGAAATACACATTGATCATACGTGTTCAGTCAAAGATTTGTATCTTAATCATTCCTTCGCATTTCTCCTGTATCTATACGTTGAATAGACTTGTTTGCCAATGTACTAACCCATACATACCCTTTTACTAATTCAACCACAATGAAATCATTTCCATCTCCACTGTTATAAAGTATCAATCCATCCAGAGAAGTTGTTTTGAACTGGAAAAAAAGGTGCATAGATGTATAGGCTTGTAGTGTGGCCAGTGCAATATAACTTGCTTTTGTTTTAAATGTTACAGGGTCTGCTATGATGTTCCTGAATCCAAATCTTGCATTTAGCTCACAATAATCAATGTCTCCATTTTTACATAAGTCAATGTATGCCATGCCATTAAATGTAAGACTCTGTAGATGCCCAATGAAATTAGAAGGCACAGAAGACAGGTAGCGCCGCTCTGTTATTATTCCTGTTTCTATATTGTGGAATTCCAGCCGTGTGTGGTCACCAGCCATTTGACCTTTAAACAGTAACAAGAAAACACATGTTAGCATCTGAAATAGGGGGTCAAAAAAACACACCATGTGATGAAGTTTGTGCTTATAAAGGTAGTGCTTTTTTGTGGCTTTGGGGTATTTCTGGGGTTGTTTTTGTTTGTTAGTTTTTTGGTTTTTTTAAACTTCTCAGATTGATGCACAAAAGACATTACCTATTGCAATACCATGCATAACAGAAAAAGGGATTGATCATAACCACAAGCTAAGTATCTCTTCTATTATCCAATCAGTGTAACCTCCTTCAATCCACTTATTTTCTACATGCTTCCAGAAAACAAAAGTGTATTTGGGCTAGGAACACTTAAACTATTCTATAAGTAAAATCTTTAAAACCACCTGTATAACTTCAGATGAAAGCTATTTATGATTCTGAAATTTATTACACATTCAAAGATATCTAAATGGATGAACAGGTGATATTTTATTATTGGTAAAATCTGTTTAAAAAATGGCTTCCAGATGAGCTTAAGCTTTCTGGATTTTTCATATGAGACATAGAAAATGGAATCAAAAAAGAGATATGGGGAAGTTGGAATTTCTGTGAGAAAGTCCATTTTTCCTGGTTCCATAATTTTTATAAAAATCTTTTATATTAATAACTACCAGGATATATTTTAACATTGGTGGAACATCTGAAAAAAAGTTCTAGGCAACTTAAAGCAATGCAGAAGTGCCTGCTTCTCTGACAATAAAGTTCCCAATAGCATGTGCCATGCCATCTCTGGAGACATTCAAGGCCAGACTTCCTTCTCCATGAGGGTGGTGAGACACTGGCCCAGGCTGCCCGGAGAGGTGGAGGAGAATCCATCAAGCCTGGGGACATTCAAGGCCAGGCCTTCTAAGGTTGGACTTTTGAAGGTCCCTTCCAACCCAACTCATTCTATGATAATCACTTCAGGAATTTCCAGCCTACTGCACATTAAATTGCATTGTATACATTTGACATTCTACCAGATAGAAGTGAAAAACTTAAGCTCATGAAGGCTTCGCAACATCATGCTGCACAGCACATATGTAAGCCATATTTTAAACAAAAAGAAAAATGAATCAGTCCTCTCTATCATCATTTTTGGTAATAAATTTAGGAATATTTTTCTAATGCATACCAGCATTCATGCCATGTTTTCCTACCATCCCAACTAATGTATTAGTATCTGAGAAGAACCTTTTGCCTAACATTTTATAATTGAGGATAGCTAATGCATGTTTTAACACACACTAAAATATCCTTCAATGTTTATGAAACTCTTCCTTTAGAATTTAACCTTATCAGTTCAGTGTGTTGACAAAAGCATTTTAGCTGCTGTCTCATAAGTAATGTATCAAATTACTTCTCAAGTATTGTATAAAAAAAATCATGTAAGTTGGCATGGAGGTTTTCAGTAATTTAAGCAGCAATGTCAAGGCAACATTAGCATCAAGTGTAATAACACGCTTGTAGTAGCAGTATTACACAATGCGCAACATGGACTTTTGATTTTACCTAGGGGAAAAAAAAAATGTTGCTTTCAGATAAAGTGATCTATTTAATTTTTTTGCTTTGTTTTCCCCTGAGGAACACAAAGTCACAGTGGCACACTACCTGTCATGGCCTGCTGGTCATCCACCATTAACTTCAGACTTTTTCCTCGCCGAACCACACGCACTGTGTGCCACTCATTATCATTGAGGTTATAGCCAGCAAAAAGGGTTTCTGGACCTTTGCCTGTAGGATATGCCAAACAGTCATTCATTATTCAATCTTTAAATCAGTTTACATGTGAGCCTCACAGAGAAAGAGAGACAGAGAGACTGGCTGTTAAGTCACATCAAACAAGAAAGTAAGAAAGCATAAGCAAACCTCAAGACTTAGAGCTACTATATTAAAACCCGTCTAATGCACATTTAATTATGTAAATTTATTTCATATACACAGTTAATGAACCAGGTTGTCATAAATAGGCACAGTCAACATATATTTAGTTATGCATTTTCCAGTCACTTTCAAAACTTTAAGAAATGGGATTCCTGTAGCCAGAAAAACTTCAGCATGTGTTTAAGATTTTTATTCATCAAAAATAGTTGAGGCAGAAGGTAAAAGTGGTAAGTGTGTGAGCATGTGTGTTATATTTTTATTAACCCATATCAGCTTCTCAGATTATGTTAGTTTGTCAGGACTACTCACAAGATCCTGTATTACCTTATTGTCCAGAAGACCTGTTAATATTCCAAGCCAATATCATGCTTCCCTTTTTTGTTTCAGGGGTGCCTTTTTTGAAATGCACTAATTTTGTAAGAAGTGCAACAAACACTTCTGAAGAAAATACAATCCCACTTATAGCACTTGCAACAGTTTAAGTATTTGCAAATATAGGAAACAGGATGACAAAATACCTAGGAAGATCTCTCAGATTAAAATCATTATGGAAATTTTCCCTTGCACTGTTGACCAAGAAGAGAAAGAAAGAGAAAAATTCTCTGAACTAGCATTGACATGACTAGGTTATTGATCAAGCACTGAACCAATCAGTCAAAACTTATGTATTGGACAGTGACTGTTCAATTCTTTACGAACTGGCATATTACCTTTTCTAGGAGGAGACTACCTTTTTTTTTTTAACCCTCTTTTTTATGTTTTAAAGAAAAATAACACTGAATACCTCCCTTGAGAATAAAGATAAGAACCATAATTAATTTTTTAAAAGGTGGGAGGATTTTTTCTTTTTCTGTGGACTAATCTTACCCTTATAATCTTTTGTCCCCCTACTCCTATCTCCCACTCTGTCCTTCCACTAGAACTACTCTCTTTATAAACAGGACACAGTTAAAATTTGCTTCATGTCCCAAGCACACACCTTCTGAGCTACTGATTCTCTTCAATGTTACTACCTTAATCATAAAACTATCCTTTCTGAGACAGGCTGTAACCTGCAAAAATACGCTAAGAATCTTTTATTGCTTAAGTATGAAATTTATTATTAGTGTCTATATGCACCTCCTTTTCTATTTTAAAGGCTGAAAGAACTATTAGATTTTATGCATCTCTAGTATGAATAGATAGTACTGAATGAAAAAATATGAGACCTTTATGGGTCTCAAAATTTGCTTTTAGTCCATCACGGCAGTAAAGTCAGCACATCTATTCGAATGCAGGTAAAAGCTTGAACAATCATCTTTTACTTGTGAAACCACAGATAGTGCAGCCAATAGAGGCACAAGTTTTGATGATGCAATTCTTTATGAACTAGGACATATAAATGTAAAATGCCAAACATCCTAAGCTATAAATTCACATGGGCATTCAAAGTTGAAGTTACTTTGATTTCATCCCATCACGTAGGATTTAACTGTCATTGGGTCCCTTTAAAGTTTAAGGAAATAAGTACAGATCTCTAAAAGAAAAATCTCATCTTCAGTGTGTTGAATGTCCAAATGTTCTCTAGAGATTGATACTCTTTACCATCTTGTGATGAGGCTTGTTCAGCCTAATTAAAGTACTGCAAATTTGCAGAATTCAAATTAGTCTATTAAGTGATGGTAACATATATACCTACTTTTTCTCTTACAGATTTCTTTCCTTTGTACTTAAATCAAGAGATCTTTTAACCAATTGTTTGAATAGAACCTCATAAAAACAAATTGGTCACTTTGAAACAAACTAGCTTTTTTCATAGTACCAAAACACATTAAAAACTAGTTTTCTGAATCAAACAGAAATTACTCTCTTACAATGCAACCAACCACCAAGGCACATTCCAAAATACTACCCAGTCTTACTTGGACTAAATTAGATATCAAAAACAAAGTATTGAAAGAAGACAATTTTCAATAAAGACTAGTAAGGGAGATGAGTCTTCAGGGAATGCCATAGTAACCTATTTAACTCCATTTAGTTACAGACAATCGATTTGTTGGTCAATATAAGAAAAATCGGTGGTTTCAGCCTAGTATGCTAATTGACAACTATGCATATAGCAGCAATCGCTATCAGATTGCATTTCCCATTTGAAACTTGAGAGAATAAGTGGAAAGAAAAAAGACAAAACACTGAGATCCCACCTTTTAATGCACAATATTACTATATGGTCAGGAATGCCAGGATTTCAGATGGACTCTTGAAGCTAAGACAGTAGCAAGCTGAACTGTAAAGCAAAGACAGTTGAGTGGCTCTGAGAAATACCTAAGAGTCTTGCTATAAAATACTGATGCAGAACCTAGAAACTTGGTGCCATCCCATTTATCCCATTTTCCAGGGTAAATCTAACATGCCTGTTATCTAGATTTCAGTTCCCACAAGCAGTCAGTCACACAACGCAAATCTTCTGAGGCATTTCTACTATACATCAGCCTGGCAGCACAAAATGTTCACAAAAGATTCCTCCAGAGCTAAATGCAAGACAAATAGTGGAAGTCATCTTAATCCTCAATATTCTTTCTATGATGGTTGGCTGCAGAAGCAATTCCAATCTTTTGAACTGCTCATTCACAAACACTAATATAGTAAGTCAATTATTACAGTGACTCAACTGTATATTAAATGCCTGCATTTGCGTAATCCTGAAATTCCCTGACTGTGCATTTTTCTAATAGAAATATTTAGTTGCCTTCTAAAGGTCAACAATGCATATTTCTTCAGCATTTAAAGCTAATTGTTACATTAACTTGAGAAAGTCTTATTCCAGGTCAAAGAAATTTTGTTAACTGTACTTTATTTCTAACAGATCCATGCTTGATCAAAACATTCCAACCCACTACAGCTTTATTATATACAACATTGATTTTGGCAATTTGAGTAAAGGATATTTTTATTACTTTTCAAAACAAAATCTGACATTTCAGAAATTAAAATGAAGGAGATTAGAGTCATTAATATAATTCATTAGCCTTCATTTTTTTGATCATATTGTTCTGAATAAGAGAAACATAATCTTAAATCTATTTCTGATACACACTCATCTAGAAATATGGAAAGCTAAACAGGGTACTTTTGAAAAGTCTACTGATTTCCTCTACATGAGTAAACTACAAACAGATGGCATTGATTTAGTTCACTCGAAATGAAAAGCAGCATACATAGAGAATGCACTGGGAAAACTAAATCTGTAATATATTAACTGGTGATGATATTCAAATACCTAAACAGACACGGTGGATCAAAGTGGAAGGGTAGATCAAAGATCTTCTGGACTATATCAAATTTAAGAATTCTTTGTGTTCGTCAAGAAAGGTGTTGATGATAAAATACTTTCTTGTGCAAACTTATTCTTTACAAACAGAATGAGGACCATTACTGATTACCATCAAGAGAGAGAACAAAAGATCTGAAAGTAGTAAACTTTTAAATTGCAAGTCTTGGCCTCTAGACTTTACTGCCACATTAAGCTGTATGTGGAACACATACACATTTATCTTACACTGACAAAGTATACTTTGCTGGTTAGTAAAGGGGGAGAACTATATTTCTTGAAAAATTGACTATGAAGTTGTAATTACAACTATACCTGAACTCAAGAGTAGATGAGAGAATAAAACTGATTTTGTTACTGCATTATGAAACAGCTAAGTCAGCTAGAAAAATTTCTCAATGCATCACTTAAAGCACTTGTTATTAAAAATCAGTTGCGTTTTAATTTCATGTCATATATCTAAGCAAGCAAGATATATGCAAACCTAAGAACAGGTAATTTTGCTCCGATAGGTATTTCAGTTCTTGTGAAACTGCTCTAAGGCTCTAAACTAAAGCACAGCAAAGTCAACAAGATTGAAAAATATGGTGGTGGCTTTTGCAGCTCACTGGTGAACATGTTCAGGAAAATTTTCAGAAATTATACTGAACTTGACAACTGACTTTGCTGCAGGTAAGGTGAGCAAGAACTTTCAGTACATGGAAGTTCTATGCTAATCTAAAGAAAGCTACATAGTGAAAGATTATGTACTTCATATTTACTGCAATTTGCAAAGTTCATTACAAACACCCTCTGAGGTCATACCCTGCCTTGAATCAAGATAATTTTTTAAAGTGCACCTAAAATGTAGGACTCTTAATTGGGATTCAACAGATTCACCTCTATAAGTTACTTGCAGTGAATTTTTGTAAAACTTAATTTTACTTGAGTTTGAAATGTTTATGTAACGAAAAAATAAAGAAGTCTAAGCTATGTTTAAGCTAATTTAAATTATATTTTTAATTATGTAAGGTCCATTTTAAAAAAATGTCATGTCAGCATCTTTGAATTCATTCTAGCTAAGAAATATTAGGAGCATCTTTAGAAAAACAGCTATATTTCACAAGCCTGCTATCCCATTTTCTTAGTCAGCTCCCCAGTTCCCAGAACATTCTTGCAGTCAAGCTCAAAAAAAAGACCACAGAAAGATGACATAAAAGGAAGCCTCTGGTCACCAAGGAGAGGAGAGACTTGAAGAAACTGGACTGAGTCACTGCAACAACTCACCAAGGAAGGAAGGAGAATAAATTTGGCTTTACAATTTTTTGTTGTTGTTTTTAAAGGATAATCTGCTATAAACTAGGGTACTGCACAAGGCAGGAGAAAATGGGAAATTAATTCATTTGCAATACTGTAATTTTTCCATGCAGAATACTTGTATTACAAACAAATTTTTATACTAGAAGTTCTTTTTCAAAATTCAAAAAATCCTTTATAATCAGTAAAGAGAGACTAGTTCATCTGGAGCTATTTCATTTTGCTTTTTTCCTCTCCTCCAATAGAAACAGGAATTGAAGTAAGGATAGTAAGAACTGCACTGGCAACTCCTGTGTAAAGTAATACTAAGACTCACATGAAACCCCAATTTTAAGTAATACCAGAATTCACGTTTTCAAAAGTAAATATTCATTGTTCTGATATGACTGTAATGGCTTCCAGGATGTCCAATAATCAGTAATTCAATGTTACTCTCAATAGTACCAATTTGCAAAATTATTCTAAAACAAATTCAAGTTCATTCTCTGCTTTCCCAATACAAGTTAAGTTTTCCTCTCAGTTGATTCATGATTTTTCATCTATACATTTTGCTTTTCAATTAAAATGGTTTAGCTTCCAAAGAAACTTTGCTGTCTCAAGTCAAGAGATCTGGAGGAATTGTAACTTGGAAGCAGATTTTCACCATAAGACAGCTCGCTAAAAAACTTCAGTAACCTCAACCTTAATCACTGATCTGTCAATCAGCTACTAAATACAAAGAGCAAAATACAGAGCAACATGATGTAGTCACCTGCAGAAGATCTTCAAGTGTACCCTGATGATGACAGTACCCTTTATGAGTCTGGAGAACTTGTACTGCTGCTTTGCACTGCTAAATCTGCCCTTTCTTTCCATTTAAACTCAGTGAAGAAAAAATAACCCAACTTGCAGGGATTCTTGCAGGAAAAGTTGGTACATACTTGATTTTTTTCACCCTGAGAGAATTGCAATATTTGTTTTACATTAATTAGATTATAATCAGCAACTGGAAAGAAGATGAAACCACTTTGATCACACATTAGTCTTTCTGATTTGGATATTGACTGTGCCCATTCATATCAAACCATGGCTGCCAAAAGTATACTTAAAATATAAGTAAGCAAAACTTAAATATGCTTCTCCATTGTTTACCTATTTATTAAAAAGCATTACCTTTATATTTACATGAACATAACAAAATTCTTTCATTTTACTCTTGCACATTGTGCTTAAGAATAAGCAGATTGGTAACTATTTGGCACAGAAAGGAAAATAATTTGGACTGTGATTTTATTTTAAGAATAAGATCCTTTTAATTCACAGGTGTCTTCATCCCAAGGCATAGATGTTATAAAATATGTATAATTTCATTTCTTTTAAAAAGAAAAACATTAACTGTAACATTTTGACCAGTTTAAAGTAAGGAAAATGTTTAAAGATTTGCTGTTGTTGATTATTATTTAAATGCTTTTATTTAAATCCTTTCATACTCATTGACAGAAAAGCACAATTTCCTGACACTGCTTATTCTTGAATATCTCTCCATAGACAGGAGTCAAGCAACAAGAACTAAAAGAGACATTTCATATTATTTTCAAAAATTACAAATAGATGACTACACAAAGGATGCTCCCCATTCTATAAAAAGCCTCTGGGGACTTTCATGGGTATAGAATTAATCTCTGATTGTTTTCTCAGAGTAATGCAATAGATGACATAAAACCTATGCTTTTTTTCTTGCACAGACCTGAACTTCTACAAAAAAATACTTTCAAAGTCACACTTTTTCTGATTTGTATCTCTCTCCATCACAATATCATGTCAATCATGCTCCAAGTTTATCATTATAAAGTGTTGACACAACAGCATAATAGTTCATGATTTCTTTTAGATCTTTTCTACTTTGAAATAGCAATCAGTTCAGCTGCACGAAATTATCTACAGAATTTACGATCCCCAATGTTTTCATTATAGGGGCAATAGGGCAGAACACAGTCATATATAAAGTGGACACATGCCTTGAGACTTTAAAGTTCCAATACTATTTTAAATGGGCAAACTATACACAATAGCACTTGTTTGAATCTTTCTTATAAAGCAATTTCTTCCGAAGAAAAAAAGACTAATTTTTTTAAGACAAGTTTTAGACCATACAGTAATTGTTCTTAAAACTTTTCTCATGATTTTGAGTTAAGTGTGATATTCATGAGCATTATAAGTACTAACTACTAAGGAACCTATAAAAGATTCCCTATAAAAATAGCAACTTCTTAAAAAGTACTTTCTTGAAATAGCTACTAAAGTTACATTTACTACACTCTTATTCCAACAAACATTGTGTTTGGAACAAAATTATTCAACTGCCTTAGATACTAAGTCTTTTTGAGCAAGTTTGAAGAAGTTTAATACAGAATTTCATTAAAAAAACCTTCAGCAACTCTTCCAGCTTCTTCATACTATTTCTTCCACAAGAGACCAGTGCTTGTTCCTGTTCTGCAAACAAGGACATTTTCTGGACTGAATTTCCCACACTACTTCCATGCTTCTAAACCTATTGCTTTCCCAGACATGTATTTGTGGTAGTTAAATGAAACTGAACTGTGACATCTGCAATAGTGAGTTTTAATTTTATTTTTCCATTGTTCTCTTGCACCTTTTTGAGAATTTCATTTTGCAATTATGGCTGCTCAAGCATTTGCACACTAAGAATATATATATAAAGTCAAATGTCTTTATCTTTCCAAGATGTTGCTTGCTGTCTTGTGCATGCCTGTATACCACTAAAAAGGACTAACTTCGAGCAGATGTAATCGATTTCAACATTGAGGCAATCTCTCAAATGGTCTTTTAGAATTTTTTATCTCTCAAGGATTGTGCTCAGTGTCAGCAAAAAATCCCAAGTCGTCTTCTTGACAGAAGTTCCTACTTGCACTAATATTAGGATGTATCTTGGCTTACTGAATTTTAGGAAATCAAGAATCCACATTTGAGTCTTTTCTAGCTAGTTCTGCTCTTACTTGTAACTGATTAACTCATTATCTGGCTTTCTAATTGTTTTCTATCACCTGCAAAATGATAGCGGGAGATACAAGAATATTTCTTTCCCTGAGAGCCAATGGTGTACATCTACATTGGTCTTGCCTAAGAAACAGCATATAAACTGCTGAAAGGTTATGTATCAAAACTGCACAGACAACTGAAAGAACAGCAGTAACCACAACACAAATTCAACAGGTAATTTTCAGCTATGCCCACTAACTATAGCACTCAATTTTTTTGAAAAACTACAATTCCTGAGATGATAGAAAACATACTACCTGTGCTTGTTATTCTTCATTTATGATCCAATTTCCACAAGTCACATGTAGAGTTCATTGTGTGAATGATGGAATTGTTGACTTACCAACTTGTTCTTTCCCAGACAGATTTTATTGTTAGTGAGAAAAGACTTCATGTGCAGAGAAGAAGAGGAACTTTCAACTAATGAATTGTTATTTCTACATACATGCACTTCACTCACTGGAGGAACATCTTATAAAATAAAAAATGAATGAAAAATAATTTAAAAAAAATAGAATAAGCTACATTAACCAGCTCTCTCTTTTCTTTAATATGTTTTTTTTTCTCATTCCATGTCTTGGTCTTCATCTTGTGTCCTGTTGCTCCAGTATTGCCTAGACAAATAACTGCTGAAGAATTCTTTGCACACTTCCCAAAGTGGCATCAGAAAGCCAACTTTTTATCTTGATGTCTCAACTCAACAGAATAGTATCTCCATTGAAGTGACTTGTCTGATGGATAGAGGCCTAGAAATCAGCTGGAAGGGAGCATAAGTTAACCTCTTGACATGTCATGCAAAAATGAAATGTCCTTGGATGGAAATTTTAACAACTACCTGAATATGATTCATTAAAATAATTGTGAAGAAGAGATAATAAGGAAGCAGTTATGTGGTTCCAGTAACAACCTACAGAGTGCTTAAAATGTTATGATAGATGTTTTATACATTTTAAAAGACAAAAATGCAAAATGTGCTAGATACAGAGTAAGTGTTATTAATAGAAGAAACTGCTCATCAGTGACATGCACTGGGAAGGATGTTTCTAAGACCATTAGCTCCTCAAAAAAGCACACTGAAAAATGAATTACTCTGATAACATTAATGGAGAAAAATATTGTAGCTAAGTACTTCATCAAGATAGAACATATGAAATGATGACTTGCTGTAGAGAAGTGAAGTGATGATACCAACAGTCCACCTTTTCAAAAACAGACATGCAGCTACAACTAAGATACACAATATTTTCTGCAGACACAATAAAAGAGAAACATCAACATGCCATCAATGGCTCATAAATCTGGTTCTGCAAACTTGAATTTATCCAAAGAGGCAGAGAATTTCACTCCTGATTTAGAGCGCTATACGTGGTGCCCATGTATGCCCATTGGACTCTAATTGAAAGGTCACTTCCAATAAATGGCAATTCTATGATTCTATGTACTGTTCATTACTGTTTATAATCAGATACCATTGATCTTAACGCTTTAGGAGTAAGACAGTTGCTAACCAGAGATTTAATCTAGACTTCCAGCATTACAAATGCGTAAATGAATCAGAATAACTTTAATTTGACCCCCTTTATTTATTTTTTTTCCCTCTGATTGAAGAAGGTAGTCAAGCTTTCTCTAAGCACCAAACTATGAAACAGGATCTGATCTGACTCTCAACAATGTTCATCACACCTTTATATCTATAGATAGTCATAATATCTATTAATAAGAAAAGGAGTGATAGAAATTTGTCAATTCACATCAACATATTACTCATACTGTAGTGCTCACTGGCTGTGTGAATGATAACCAGTCATCCCACTGAAACTTGACTCTGCCTAATTTTTATTTCTTCTCTCATTTATTCATGCATCTCCCTTTCATTAAAAGACAAAACAAGCACTTGATATATTAATTCTTTATAAGTATATATTATGGCTGTGAGAATGAGATGAGCCAAATGACAGCTGTGAGAATGACATGTGTTGACCAGAAAAGCAGTATCTATCTGCAGAGATATGGCAATTTGTTAGTTTTTCCTGGAAAAGTTCTGGAAATAAGCACAGCAGCATTGATTCTGCAAGGCATCTATTCAGAAAAAATCCTATGCACTTTGTTAATATACTTAAATGCTTTCTGAACTAAACTAATATTGATTTTGGTATCCTTTTAGACACATTTACTGTGGGAAAAAACCCCAAAGTTTCTAATATCTGAAAAAAACTTCTCCAAACTGTAATCCTGTAATAGAAGGACTGCAGTGTTTTCCCATGGAATTTTAATTTATAAGCACTTATGTTTTTTATTGAAGTATTAACACATGAACATTGCAATAGCATTATTTCTTGTAAGCAGAGAGTCCTAATAAAAAAATGAGCAATCAGGGTGAAACGCACATAAAAGTATTCACACATGAAGTCTGATAGTATTTCCCACTGACTAAGCAGTGCTGAGTTACAGTCATTTATTCTTAATACTGAATGCTAACAAGTTTTCCTTTGTAAAGAGCTGTAAGCAAAAATTTATTCCTAGAAAGGTGCAAGCTGATGGAATGAGGTAAAAAAAAAAATTCATTATTTGTTCTACATGTGAAGTAGCCAAATTAATTATTTACCCTAATTTGACTGATTTCATCAGTAAGAAAATTTATTTTTGAGAATTTCTTGAAATATTCTCTTGTGTCATCTGCTGCCACCTATGTGGCAATACTCTAATTTTTATAGCACCTGATTACAGCAATATACATCCCAGGTGATGATAGATTTATATATTATTTTCACAAGCAATTTCTGGTTTGCTCTGAAGACAGAGTATAACTAGTGAGAAAAGAAGCTGTAACATAAGAGAGGAAATGGTGCCCAAGACAAAAGGTGGTGATCTTCAGAGCTGAATTCTGTGTTATCCTTTGCATTCTGCCTCTGACAATGACCAGTAACTTATGTTTAGAGAAAGGAACAATATTAAAGGACTTGACCCCAGCTCTTTACTGACTCATCTCTCAGGTATCTTTTTCTCTGCCACCCCTCAGGTTGTCTAGCTTCTCCTTGCAGAAAAGCCAATCCACATTTGGAATCCTCCTTGCTGCAGTGCAATGAATTTTGCCTATTCATCATGAGGAACAGGAACTAAATCTACATGCAGCATTCAAGGTGTGGACAAAAAATGACTGCACAACAGCATAATGATGTTTGCTGTTCTGGTCTTACTTCTTTTCCCCATCACTACTAAAATCCTTGGGGATTTTTGGTCACTTCTGAGCAATGAACTGTTTTACAAGAGCTACTAATAATGACTGCACAATTTCTTCAGCTCAGTGCTCCATTGCTGTGCTTGCATAATTAAGGTTACTTATTCTAGTATGGCTTATTTTTACATGTTAATATTTAACTCCACTTTCCATTTTAATATCCAGTAATCCAGCATCTTGAAACCCTTCAGAAAGCTCTCACATGTAGCAATTAATTTCCTTTCCCTAAATTACCTCATTGCATCTGAAAATACCATCATGTCAGTGTTCCTCCTGTTCTGTCATTTATGAATACATCAGAAGAGACTCCTGTGGGACCAGTTGGTAGCAGAGCTTTACTGTGAAGTGACTGCCACTGCAGCCCAGTTCACTAATATGAATGACATTATGTTAGCTTTTATATAATCTTCTCTAGAAGAAAATAGCATTCAATTGCTTTGCTACTACTGATTAGAACAACACGACTCAGTATCTCGTAAGATTAGAATGTAACACCCACTTTCTGTCATGAATAAAGTTATGAGGATAAGTTAAATCACTAGTCCGGAAATGTGATTAAGTCATCTTGCTTCTTAAAAGCTAAATGAGAAAAACATAAAAATAAGAGAAATTTAGAACTTTCTGCAGACAAAAAAACTTTCTATTGCACCTATCCATTAAAGCAGTACAAAAGCCTAGTCAACTACTTCTGAAAAGCCCTTTTATTAAAGATTTGATAGGATCACTGTAAGCCAGATATACTCAACTCCCTTGCATATAAATTAGGATTTATTAATTCAAGACAATCTCTTCTTATAGATTGAGCACATCCTGGAGGCTGCTTTGTCCCTCTTGGTAATATGTGAGGTTACATGCTTGCAGCAATATTTGCTTTCCTGTCCTCCACGAGTTCTCTTGTTATATTTAGTATTTTGGAGGATCTCCTGCTCCTTGCTACCATTTTAAGACTTCAAGGAGAAGATTCAGAATTAACAACTTCAGTGAACTCCATGCCCTCAGGCTCTGCTGGTAAAAGCTTGCACAATAGGTGATAAATAACCCCACCATGGCCTGGTGTCATACAGACCCACACATACACTACATTGAAAATCACATATGCCTGACCTTGTAAAATAGAACTGAGTGCTGAAGCATCACAACTGGAAAGTCTGCTGAAAATTAGTAGTAGTAGTCTTAGAAAGGCTTCTGAGAACAAATATGTGGTAGTGCTAAAACACCCAAGTCTTTCTCTGAACATGTATCTAGTGATTTTTTTATCATCAGTTAGGGCAACTCTCCTTATTGTAGGAATTCTCTAATTCACTTAAATAACCATATGTTTAAGCTTTTACAGTTGCCTTTTTTTAAACTGTGCTCGGCTACTGCAGAGCACACTGATGTGCATTGAGAAAGCCACACATAGCATTACATTTTTGATTACTGAGGCCCCCATTCAACTACTTGTATCACTGAAGTACCATAAATAGAATGGGGGACTTCAAAAAGATAAAAATAAGATGGATGAAAGGAGTGAAAAGACAGGCCTGAAGCATACACACAAAAAAGAAAAACATCTGTGTTCTAGTAAGTAAACTTGAAATGATATTTTATTGACAGTCTGCCAGAAGACTAGTGGCAATTTTCTCCTCTGCTAGCTAAGAAAAACCAAACACAGACAAGGTTTTATAAGCAGCAAGTAGAATCCAGGCACAGAAATAAACTTAATTGCTGTCCTTCATGTAGGCTGGAAGCACTGATACAGCAAAGACTTCAGTCCTCAGCAGCCAACCTTGACAGCTTTGCCAGTTGGGAGAATCACAGAATGGTTTGGGTTGGAAGAGACCCTAAAGATCATCTAGTTCCTACCCCCCTGCCATGGGCTGGGACACCTCGCACTAGACCAGGTTGTTCAGTGCCTTGTCCAGCCTGGACTTAAACACCTCTCTGGGCAACCTGTTCCAGTGTCTCACCACCCTCCCAGCAAAGAATTTCTTTCTTATATGTAGCCTGAATCTCTATATAGCCGCTTATAATTTTTATCTGTTATTCCTAGTCCCACCATCACTTTTCCTATTAAAAAGTCCTATCCCAGCCTTTCTGCCCCCTTCAGGTATTGATAAGCTACTATGAGGTGCCCTCTCAGCCTTCTCTTCTCCAGGCTGAACAACCTCAAAAAGATCATCCATCCAAGCATTTATTTTCACCTTAATGAAGGTTTGAGCTTTTGCTTGCTATGTTTATATGATAATTGCCTCATGTAGCAGCAAAGCAGGTTGTGGCCCAAGATAGTGGGGAACTTATGGGTATCCCACCATTTGCACTGTCAAGTTATACACGTGCAAGAATTTTCTCAATATTTCTAAAAAATAGCTAATTGACTATTTTTTTCCTACATCCTGTATTTCAAAGTTCCATTTATTATCAACTAGATAAGGAAGGGGTAAATATGGCACAAATTTTAGCTTAGAAATCAGTACAATAGAAACCTGATTTATTTTTTAATCACTTATTAAGTTGGTAAAGTCACACAGAAGTCCAACTTCCCTGTTACCTTCTCATAATCCTCTCTCAAGCCAAACTACATCCCTATGGAATGTTACAAAAAGCCACAAGATGAAACAGACTGCAAACCATTGTTTTCTTATGAGAATGGTCAAAAAAGCACATCTCCCCAGCTGGCATCCCTTAGAGCATAGACTCTTCTTGATATTCAGTGGCTCTCCTTATACTTGAAACTCCCTAAAACTGGGCCTCACATATTTTATAGGTTCAATTTACAGCTTGTTTCATTGGGTAAATGCAGGAGAGAAGGAAAAATTTCTGATGTATACAACTGAAGAAGTATATCACATTTACTTACAACTCCTTCAACATTTTGCTTCAGTTTTCTGAATTATCTCTTCTTTAGCTGATACAGATTAAGCATCTCAAGTGATGCTTCAGCCTGTCAGTAGTACTTTTATAGGACATTCTTGCTTAGATACAGACACAAGAATTCACTTTGTGACAGCATAAGTCTGCTGAGAAAAGCAATTCATTCTCTCCTATCAGGAGCTGTTTTACTCCTTCCTGTCCTGCTTCTCTTTTCATGAGAATGCAGCAAGTTAAATACCACAATTTTGTTAACTGGTCACATTAGTCAAAATCAGTTAACACACATCTGAACATTTTTGCTGGCAGCAAAGCAAATAGACCATGCAAAAGCAAGGCTAGCAGACAGAAAGAAGATTAGAAGAAATAACTAATGTTGCAGCATAAAGCCCAAAGAATGGTATCTGAAAAATAATCAACAGTGAGTGGCCTCGCTGGCTCCCCCTTTGCCTTCTCAGCTAAATCACTCCCACCATTCATGGAGCAGAGATACCTTCCTCAGAGATACATCCGAGTATTAATTTTAATCAACATCCAGGAATTACCAACTGCATATTTATGACTTCTCATTAAAAGAGTTATAAACCTTGTCTTGGGTCCTCCTCCTTGCCAGGCAGCAGAAATGGATTACAAGTGAGGGGAAACTCATGCTTTCTCTTGAATGCATGGACAAAGTAGACTGTGGGAGGAGGTGAATACCATTGCCATCACACTTACAGTAAGCCAATTATTATGAGTTCACATACCACAATCTGTGCAGCATCACTTTTCATCCTATATTTAATAGCAAATGAGGAATAGCAAAGATCTCTCCTTACTGGGTTCTGTGGCTATATATAATAAATTATGGACTGTCTGTGATTATGTTTATACAGGCTATTTTGCTTTCCAGTCTGTACTTTTTTACCTAGTGGAATTCACTATTCAGCCTTACATCACAACAGAGTGCCTGAAACAAGACACAAAAAGAAAGACTCCAGCAGTCTCCAGCTTGCTGTAAACCCTGAAGTCTGCTCACTCTGCTTTGCTGTGGAATTTTAGAAAAGCTCAATAAAACAGGGATTTCGATGAATCTTGACTTCTGGAGAACTGGGCTCTTCCTGGTGCATCAGCTGGAAGACAGAGAGGCAGAGCAACCAGAGGATGGAGCTGCTGCTGTCCCATCCCTGGGTTAAACCACATCCTTGGGGCTGAACTCACACAAACTGCACCGACAGCACCTTGGGCTGAAACACAAAGCTAAAACACAAGTCTCCTGCTTTCCTGCTAAGCCTTCCTCTGACCTCAAGCAAACCCTACAGAGCATTAAGACAAGAGATGAGAACACAAGTCTATCACCCACCCTCCCTCCAATCCACCCATCCACCCAACCATCCCCCTGCCTAACNCTTCCCCACTGGTGTTAAATAGGAGAGGGGGCTGAGGGGGCTGATTTGGAACAGGTGGGGAGGGGAGGAGTCTCCAGTGGAGCTCAGGTGTGTGGGATTTGGGGGAAAATGGGCTGGTAAAGGGTTGGCAAAGGCAGGAGGTGGGGGAAAAAAGGGATATCCCCCCTAAAGGCAAACTGGGGGGGGGGAAATGGAAGGATTTGAGTGTTCACCATGAGAGAGTGAGACACTGGAACAGGTTGCCCAGAGAGGTGGTAGAGACCCCATCCCTGGAGACATCCAAGGCCAGGCTGGATGAGACATCAAGCAGCCTGATCTAGTGCAGGATGTCCCTGCCCATGGCAGGGGGGTTGGAACTACATGATCTTTAAGGTCCCTTCCAACCCAAACCATTCTATGATTCTATGATTAGTAAGGCTTCAGAACTAAACACTAAGGACCCTAGTGAGAAGTTTGAGTGAAGGAAGCAGTTTTCATTTCTGATGTCCTGTTTCTTTTGATAAGATTCTAATAATGGTTTCTATTAGCAACTACTGGATCCTAATCAGAACTTGATTGAAAAAGGCCACATATGGTTTCAGTTCTATGGCACAGGAGCAAATAATTTTTTAGGAAATCATGGGATGAAAGGTCTTTAAACGGATACTGCTGAATGAGACATGACCCTATGTCCTAAATCTGCTAAGTACAGCCACAGCTTTAAAAGACTATTTATAGTGATTTCAACTTTATACTCGAAACAGGGGAGTCCCTGACTGAACTTTCAGTGAAAGTACCCTGCTGATTTGCTCTGCGCCCTCTATGGGAAAGCTCTTTTGCATATTTTTAAAAAACTGTCAACCACCTCATACATTTCATAGGCACTGGGTAAGAAAACAGGGCAAATACAAAATCTTCCTTTTTGGGAGAAGCTACAATATTGTATCATTTTAATAATTTTCTTCTGCTGACAATAAAAAGGAGCAAATAATATATTCTAATCATTCTTTTCACCAGACTGTGAGATGTCAATACATGCTAATGTACTAGTGATTAGCTCAGTCAATTTTGCATTATCACAAGAGCACAGCTGGAGACTCTGGACTTTAACAAAAAATGCAGTAGCTTTTGATATTATATAGTCTTCACTTAAGCTTTCCAGCTGCTTAAAATCCATGTACAAACTAAAAATATACTGTAATTGAAAGACCGTTACTACTTCTTCAATACACATAATTCTCCAGGTACTGACCAATAATCTGATATTGGTAAATAAAGTATTAAAAGAATGGATGTACAAAACAAGGGAAAGAGATTAAGAATTTCAAGGAAAAACAGAGAAATGCAACAGAGTGAGAAAAAAATGAGGGGAAAAAAAAGAAAGGATGTAGAAAATGGAGGAAGAAAAATGCAGATGCAGGAGGGGTGCATGCAAATACAAGTGAAGGGGCACTTCACTGGAAGGACAAAGAGAAAAGCCTCAAAGTCCTGGAAATTCATTGTAATTGGGAAAGGAAGACATCCAGCTAGGAAAGCTACTTGATATGCCCCTTTTTCCTAACGCTCTTCAATTCTTATTCATTTCTTATTACAGTCCTACACCTGAGTATCAGAGATATCCAAGGGATTACCCTATGAATTATTGCCTACAGAATCAAAACTGCATACCAGAGAACTGACCTAAATTGCTATTGCATCAATACATGCATGTGCCATCAGTTGAGCAGTTGAGCGGTCTTTCACAGTAGCGTTCAAACAATATGGAAAGATTTGCAATAAAAGTACAAGATTCTGAAATGAGTAAGCTATTTGCCAGTTAACATTATTTCAATAATGTATCAATTAATAAAAATCCCATAGTCCTACTCTGCTGGTTCATATAGAATAGTAGACAATTTATTTTCTGAAATTATAGCAATGCAAAAAAACCTCACAAAAGTGAGACTGCACATGCCAGTGGAAAAGCATATTGCATATAAAGATCACAGGTACCTGGAATTTTTCAGATGCTAGTGTTTTGGAAGCATTAAAACTGTAGAAAAAGGGAATTTGGTTTAAGTCAAGATAGTAGCCCTTAACACTGTAGCATGTGAAAAATATGGAAACATAGTATACCTGTATTTGTTCACAAGTCATTCAAAAATTGATCTGCTATGTAAATTTTATGGGATGAGGTTCTGTCTCTAAGAAATATTAGGAGAAAGATCCCATTCAAGTCAACAGGATTAACTGATGTTTATAATTTTCACTTTCCAGTCTGCAACTATAAAGTAACAATTACTTCCCTCTCTGAAAGCAAAAAATTGTATTTTAGTTTTTATAGCATTTTTCCTTAGGTAATTTTGTAAGGATTAGCTCATCAGTTTTGTATATAATGTATAACAGCTGTACACCAACCAATTTATAGTTCTTTTTACAGGACGACTAGTGACAAGAAAAGCTCCACATTCACATTATTTGAACCAACATCACTCATCTCAGTCTTATTTTTCAATTAATTCCTCAATTTAAGAAAAGTAATACTGAAACTAAAGCGGTAATTTTAATTTGAAACAAATTTTCCTCTTTCACCTGGTGTCAGCCTTTACAATGTCCTACATGTACCTGCAGTTCAAAAGGACCGTTGTCTGTCAGACAATTTTGTTTTGTAAATTTGCAGGTCTGATGAATAGAATGATTTAAGAATGTATGAACTCAGCATTTCAGAAAAGGTATTTTTTGATTAACATGAGACAAAATTTCTAGTGGTGTAAGGTTTTATCTCTCCAAATTCAAACCAGATACTGCTTCATCCTAACTCTTTTGCTAGTCTAGCTATAATAAAATGTATTTCAGTCCCAATAGCAAATTCTATTAAGATAACTAATTTCTAAGCAACAAAAATAAGAAAAATCTGAAACAAATTTCTCAAACTTGTAAACTAGATTTAATTCTATTGACATGAAGTCAGGATTAATAAAAATCTAGCTCTCAGTAAACCCCAAAAGACAGGGACTGAAGTATTATATTGTTCAGCAAATTAAGATTCAATTTCTGAATACTTTTGCTTTGAAACATAGTGTGGGTTCAACTAAAAGCCATTATATTGTGTAATAAGCAAGCTTCTTTTAAGAATTGCATAGTGTAATAATTCTTCATAATCCAAAAATTAAAACATGAAACTCAACAAACATTACCTGGTCGTAGAAAAACTACAGTGAGTGCTGATAAGAAATCATTTTAGTACTTACCATACCAAGAGCTGACAAAAATCTGTTCAGTACACAAACACCAAAGGGAGATTAAACTAATAATGAAAATTAATTTCAAATAACAAAAAGGTTATAAACAAACTGTAAAGAAAAATAACTTATGAGTATTCAATACCAAGGATGTATTGTACAAAGGTTATGCTGCTTCTGTATTACTCCAAGAACTTGTTCTCATTCAATTCAGTACATATATTCCGCCTGTTCACAGTACTGCATTTGGAGGCTTATTACTTTGTATTCACAGGTTGTTTGATCCAAAATTTGCTCAAAAGTGACATCTAGAAATCATTTTCATCTACTTTTATTACATGTCAATTTGACCAAAAGAGATTAAAAAATAATAAAAAAAAAGTTTTATTGTGGCTTTATTACTATTGGTATTTTCTGTGTTAGAGATTCCCTTTTCACAGGGATTTTCAAATTTTCTTAGGGAACATATGTAAAAATAAATATTTTTTTTTTTTCAATAAAAAGGAAATTACCAGGAACAGGTAAATTCATTACATTTCTGCTAAAAAAGCTGCTTGTTTTATACTTGGAAGTCTTATTCTAGTCTGCACTTCATCATAATTAAAAATTATTGTCCTGTGACAGCCCAACCAAATCTCTCTGAGATTTTTCATGATCTTAAGCATTTTAGCACCTGCAAAAACTTTGTTTTTATAATTGAAAGACTTTTACTTACTTATGTAAAATATCATTAAGTTATCTTTATGCCTTGGTACCTGCATTTTCTTAACGGTATTGATAAGTCTGCTTGGATTTAAGAATGGTTTAGATTTAAAACCTGCACCAAGAAAACTTTGCAGTAACTTCAATTCCCTATTTTCTCTTTATGAGATACAAAACTATTGTGGGATGTGACATTCATGTCTTTTGTGAAACAATTAACAAGTACAAATTCTACCTGGGCTATTTTTTTTTTAGCTTTGTTTCTATTTGCATAGAGCTAGACCCCTGACCTGCAAAACCTGTGAAGAAGGAAAAGGAAAGACAACCCAAAACTCAAATCTACCATACTTACTATCAATAATTTTGTTGACACCATTCAGGAATTCCACAGACTCAAAATAAAATCACAGTCCTTTTTCTCCTTTCAGAATATAGCCTCTTAATCCAAATAATATCAGAGAAGTTAAAATTTAGTCCATTCATCTGGCAAATGTTTCCCTCTGTTTCATAAACATGCATATCACAGAGAAAAATTGTTCAATTTAAGGTTTCTTACATGTTTAGAGTGTAAAAAATCATCATAGATGTAAGGGTATTTTCAGACTTAATGTCCTTATTGTAACATTTCCATAAAACAAAGATTTAGCAAAACCAATTGTGATATAAGCAGATAGAAAATACAGTTATTTATCTAGGAGGATTACAAAATAGAAATTATTGTACTACAGGTAATTATGTTCCAACAGTCTTGCCACAAGTTGAAGGTAAAATTTCAAGAAAACTAGAAGTATGTGGGGGAAATTCTACAGATACTGTAAATAAAATTGCTCATATAGAATAATACAGTAGTACAGGTGCTATTTCCTCTAAGTTTGTATACAACCTGTATAATACTTCATTTTTCAGCATTGCAGTTAAAATTATATCCTCAGGGAAGAACAAAAAATACATACTATAGAGTATATGATGACTTTTTACACCATAACCATCATGTGTCATTAATAAATTATCAAGTGCTTGCAAGCTGTCCACAATCTTTTTCATCTACTTTGCATATTTCATTACGGTGGAATAACATTTTAAAAAGTTTGAATAGGCACTTACTGGAATTACAGTTAATCCTGATACAGTCTAGATGGGGAAGAATAGATGAAAAATGAAAATTTATCCTTCAAGGTAATAGCTGCAGACATCCAATAAAATCACAGTCCACCCTTCCGGGGACAGACACATGCAAATATGGCCACTCCATGTCATCAGTCTTTACATACTATTATAACCCAGATATACTGCGATTAATCTTTATAAATAGAACGACAAATAGGGTAAAAATGGCCAATTTCAAACAAAGCTACATGGTGACAAATCTAAGTGAAAAATCAGGATTAAATGTCAAAGATGCTTAACTGAGGCAGGCTGCAACTTTCTCCCCATTTGTGAAAGAACAGGTAATTTCTCTCAAGTAATTAGAAAGTGCTCCGTCACAATGGGTCATAGAGCAAGCCAGGCCACAATCAGACACCTTGGACAACTTGTGTATAGTATACCTCAAAGGCTGATCTGCAAAAGCTAAGTAGTAAAATACAAAGGTCATTCCCTGAACCTATAAACAGGGGTTTGGGGGTTTGTATTTTCTTTATATATGGACTTAAGAAATGAAGAGGGACTACATGTAAAGCTATGTTAATATACAAAAAATCAAAACCTACTTTTAAATACTATTTTCACATTACTTCCTTGCTTGACTTAAAAAGGAAAAATAAAAAAAAAAAAACAAAGGGGGGGTCAGTTTGGAAGAAGAAAGAGTATTTTCTAGGGCAAGGGTTTATTCACTTTCTTGAGCTACAGAAGCAGGCAAAAGCTGACAGTTGTGCTTTGCATGAAAACAGACTCTATTGTTCTGAAGGAGGATCCTCTGCTGGACTATCTCCATTTATTACCGTTAAAAAAAAATAAGAGAAGAAATACCCTACGCTCTTGGTTTATACCTTTGAGGAACATATATACTATCAAACCTAGATTTTGTTTCCATATAGCTGAGTTTGTCATGTGTCGTCAACCGCATCAGAAAAGTGGTAGCAAACAGCCAAGGACCAGCAGCACCTGCACATCCCCTTTGACAGAAATCTCTGGGGCTCCTCACTCCGCTCAGCGCCAGGGGGAGCTGCAGCCTGCGGCAAACCCTGCTCCACGCTAGAGTGAACTGACTGCAAAAGAAAGGTAAAAACCAGGAAGCCTTCTTCTCCTTCAAAATTCTAAACACCTAGACAATGTTTTACCAAGGAATACTTTAATTTAGAGGAGAGTTAGGTGATGACTTCCTTGATCCCTTTTTGGAAATCATGTTATGTGCAATTAAAGCAATTAAATGCTTTATTCCCTTTAAAAATAGCACTCCAATGAATCTGACTGCACAGAACGTGCATTTTCTGAGTATAGTTCTGTTCTCATTCAGACCCTGACTCATAAGCACAGCAGAAGTTCTTTACATAAAAAAAACCAACCAAAAAACCAAACCAAAAAAAGACAGAAAAAAACATAACTAACACTTCATCCATCATATTTCATATTTCAAACCACAAAAGCAATTTTCCTTGCCCTTTTTTTTTTTTTTTTTTTTTCTGTAAAAGGGTTTGTGCCTCCTGTGTTCACATGGCTGTTTGCTGAGGGCCGCAGTCTTTGGGCATTGAAGGGTTGTGTTATCTTTCGATACTACAAAAACACCACTACAGAGTTGTTTAAAAAATATGAGATGGATTTACTATAGATTTGACATCTAAAAAAAGGAGACCAAGAAATCCATCAGTGGGAATATTTGACTGCAACATTTTCAATGTTGGAAAGAGAAAATCCACGGTACATTTGCATGTTGTACAATAATTAGTTCAGGTAGAACTGAACTGACCTACATACACGTTTCTGCTTTCACATTTAATTTATGGAATTTCTACTGTTAAGAGGTTGTGAAGGGGGACCAATCTTCCACAGTAAAGAATAACTTAGCCTGAAAATACCACTGATGAACTTGTCCTCTCTTTTTAGAATCCACAATAGTACAAAAATATTGTGATGGATTATGGTAAGACTACATAAAGAATACAAAAATGCAAAGGGAAACAAAATAAAGTATAATAATGGGCATGTGTTTGTATGTGTACAGATATGTGCAAATGTTGCATTAACAGATGTTTCTATATAATTTCAATTTACTTTTGATGTTAAAACAGGCTGTACCATAAATGTTTGCAAGCAAAAATAAAAATGCAAAGAAAATGTTAATTTCTTGGAGGAAGAGTTTGTTACCTAGGTTGACCGTTAGTTTAACTCGTCCTGCATCCAGTTCTAACCGAAGAGTATCTGCTGATTCTCTAGAAGTAGTTGCCATTAGTATGCCATAAGCTCGTTGAGACCTGAACCGTAAAGAGACATCTTCAGCCTCTGTGTGCATCACAACGGGGAGTTGTATTTTCATAAACATGCTTCCATCATAGCTTAAAATTGTTGCCTCTGAAAACAAAAAGGAGAAAAATATTACTTCAAAATTATATTTGTTGAAACTGGTCAAAGAGAAATATAGTAAACATATCACTCAGTATGATACAGAAGAACCATATCAGAATTACTAGTCTGAAACATAAGCAAAGTTTGGTCTGGGCTTTTTGTTAGGTTTGGTGGGGTTTTTCATTAGTTTTGGAGTAATAAATTTTTTAGAAGTTGCATATCCTGATGCTTTTTAAAGAAAATAAATTCATCTTTTAATAAAACAGCCATTTACCTTCAAGTAGATAGATGTAATCACATGTGAAGAAATGCTCACAGGACTACTCCTACATGATTCAGAGCTAGTAAAAGCTATCAGGTAAACATTGCAACTGATTAAAAGGACACATCTGGCTATCATCCACTTAGATAATTACTTTAAGATACTTCATCTTAAAGTCAGAATTACCCAGTTAGAGAAAAAGCCACCTGAAATGGGTAAAAGTCCCCAGTATAGTTTGGATGAGGCACAGATCGTTCCATGACCGCAATGGCAGTGGTACAATAAAAACTAAAACACACGCACAAATATTACAACAGCTTCAACAAGAGGATCAAGTCTGGACTTGGCATATTGAGGGTGAGATCTTAAAATTACTGAGACGAGAAAATAACTGTCACATTCAGACATTAGAGGAAACCTTCCCAGTGAGCGGCTCTGGCACAGAGCAGTCACAGTCTGTTAGACCCAGAGCAACCACGAGGTTGATAATGGGAAAGGCAGCATCTCTTCTCACAAGGAGGTGCAGCAGTTCCTAGAAAGCAAGGGGCACTTTTTTTTCTGGAACATATTAAGAAGCCCTTTTCTGCAGGACTATCAAGCCAGTTAACTACTACAAGTCTTTGGAAATGGCTCTTTGGCCCATGGACAGTTGCACATACTGGTGGAAGCATCAGTAAATGAGCAACATCCTTTACCCTAAACCCATTTTAAGTGGGCAGACCACCAGAAATTTCAGTAGGGTCCTTAGAAACCTACCAAACTAAACATACTACTTAATTAAAATGACTACGCAAAATATATAATCTGAATGGTCCCCGTTTAATACACTTCTGATTGTTTGCCTACAACTAATTCACAAGGGACTTTTAAAGTTTTTTCCATGTCTCCTTCATTTTTAACCCATTCAAATACTCCCTTATAAATTGCTGAAGTATTGGATGATGAGGTTCTATAACAGTATACTGCAGAACTTTTCTTAAAAAAAGATGTCCCAGGGTATCTCAGCTCACTGAAAAAATCTCACAAAACTCTCTGGCACCTATTCAGTAACAGGCCAAATGAGGAACTGTCCCATAAAGGATAATATTCACAAGAAATTGTAACTGTGCAAGATATTTCTTTTTAAACATCAATACTTATGACAGTTTGTCAAAGCCATCACCATTGCATATCTTGTCTACTGTTAAAAACAGATAAGCTCTTAGGCTTCCAGCCCACATGGTCCACAGAAAGACAAAATGTTCCACTGCAACTCTGTGAGCATACTGGAGATAAAACTTTCATTAATAGATCCAGACTTTCCCAATACATACTTGAAGCAAACAGTTTGATGTTAGAAAA